>PVJO010004447.1:45731-109761 GCA_004026905.1 Hystrix cristata | reverse complement strand
GTGTGTGTGTGTGTGTGTGTGTGTGTGTGAGCACTTGCACTTACAGGTATAAAATTTCTCTCCAAGCACTACCTCTGCTGCATCCCAGAAGATTTGCTGTGTGGCATTTTCATTTTCATTCACCAGCATTTTCTAATTTCCTTTGAGTTTCATCTGTCACGTATGTGGGCTGCGGGAGCCCAGTGTCTGGGTCCGTCTCCACTCACCGTCTTGAGATGTGACCGCTTGCAACAAAATCGTGGTCACTGTCATCATCCAGTGCCTCGTGGGACCCCAAACCAGTAGGCGTCCCCTGATATTGAATTGGAACCTTTGAGACTGGGAAGCTAAAGAAACCATTTCGCTTGTAAGTTAATAGCCTCAGGCATTTTGTTGTAATTATGTGAATCTAACATAGGTTCTTTGTAGGTAATATTCTTCTGTTCTTTTGGGGTTTTGGGGGGGTCGGTGCTGGGGATCGAACTCAGGGCCTTGCGCTTGCTAGGCAAGTGCTCCATCACTTGAGCTCAATCTCCAGGCCCCTTTTTTGTTCTTTTTGAGACAGGGTTTCGCTACGTAGCTTAAAGATGAGGTCCCCCAGCACACTTTTGGAGAGAGGTGATGTGTGGGCTTAGTTCTGACAGACAGAGGGCTGGCTGGGAGAGAGGAATCCAGGCAGACGGAACAGAGTAGATTAACAGCAAGCCCAGGGCCAGGAGTGCAGCTCAGGGGCAGAGCTCATGCTTAGCATGCTGGAAGCTCTGGGCTCGATCCCCAGCACCATAAACAAACAGCAGGCAGCCGGGCATGGTAGTGCATGCCTGTAATCCCAGCAATTGGGAAGCTGAGGCAGGAGGATTGCTATGAGCTCGAAGCCAGCCTGGGCTACATAGTGAGGCCCTGTCTCAAAAGAAAGAAAGAAAAAGAAAGAAAAGAAAACAACAAAAAGCCAAACAGCAGGCTCCCTAAATACCTGCCCTAGATATCACCTAGGCCTTTAATATCTGTATGAGGTTGTATTCTGCTAAAAAATTTTTCTTCCTCATCTAGGGCTCCCTGGCAATGCCTGGAGAGATGTCTGGCTGTTACGACTGGGGCTGGGGTGGCTGTCCGAGGATGCTAATGTCTTACCATGCACACCGTGGAGAATCATCCGGCCCAGGGGTCAGTAGTGTGCAGGCTAAGACCCTGTTAATGATGTTGCTGACTCTTGCTATACACTTTAGCCTGGGCTGGAACTCACAGTGACCCTCCTGCTTCGGCCTCATGAGTGCTGGGATTACAGGAGTGCACCCCAAAGCCCGGCTGCTGACAGCCACTTTCTCTCTCCCCCTTCTAGCCTCAAAAGGGCATTTCTTCCCGCGGACGAGCGGAGGGTTCTACTCAGTGACCCTGGGCCTTCCTATCCCTGCACCCCCAGCTATCTTTCTTGAGAAAAGCCATGTCTACTTCCTCTCAGCCCTGGCCTGCCCGGGATGGAAGCGTTTGTGTGGGCTGAAGGTTCCCTACCTCTGGAATGTGAAGCCCTGGGAGGAAGAGGGATCCTGGAATAGCAGCGCTTTCTCCCCGCCCCCAGGCTGTCCAGCAGGCTGGCCTCCGGGTCCAGTCTGGCTCCACTGGGAGAGGTGGCCAGGCGGGGGGACGTCCCCAGGGAACCTCCGGCTGTGCGGGTCAGGGGTGCAGGGTCTGAGCTGCTGCACTCACAGGGTACCAGTCGCGCTGGTGGGACCCGCGGAGAGGGGTCCCGTCTTTGCTCCTGCCTAGTTCTCCAGCTCCTGGTCGCTGCCTTCCCCGCCAAACAAATGTCATCATTCCCCTGCACAGCCACCACCCCCAGAGTCGGACAGGTCCTCCCTCCGCTGCAGCAGGCTTGGTGCCTGTCCTACCCAGGGTGAAGGCTGGGAAGCCTGACCCAGCCGAGCCCAGGGGCTCAGGTACAACCCATGGGCCTCACTTCCACTGCGGTTTAATAATGCACTGGTGGCGCCCGGGAGTGGGCCTCTGAGTAAGGGGTGACCACTTCTTCGTTTCTTCTTTTTGAGACAGGGTCTCACTATGTAGCCCGAGCTAGCCTCAGGCTCACGGTCTCCCTCCTGCCTCAGCTTCCCCAGTGCTGAGATTCTCAGTGTGCATCACCACAACCCACTCTTGTTTTTGTTACATCTGGGTTTCTATCCACCAGAGAACAGGGTGTGCATTAGTCAGCTGTCCGACACTGTGACAAAATATACCTGAGGAAAGCAATTTAAAGCAGGAAAGGTTTATTTCAGCTCGCAGTTTCAGTCTGTGACTGGCTGGCTCCACTGCTTTCAGGTCTGCGACCAAGTGGAAGCACCCTGGCAGAGGGCACAGCAGAGAAGAGCTGGGCTTCCTCCTCCTCCTGCTTTTGCTGCATCCCAGTCTCCACCCTATTGGATGGCGCTATGAACACTCAGGTTGGGTCCCCCATCAGTTAGCTGTCCCACCTGCCAATCACTCTGGACACGCCCTCAGACACACCCAGGGGCGGGCTTTACAGATGTCCTAGGTGTTTCTCAATCCAATGACGACCAGCTGTCACAGGGGGCCTAATCCCCAGAACCCCAGGTGCCTTGACCTGTGCAAGACCTGGCGGGCTGCAGTGGAGCCACGTGCTCATAGGCGTACACATGGGTGACAGACGGGAACGGGATGCCTCATGGATGGGACAAAGATAAAGATAAATCCCCTTGTGCTGGGGATTTAGCTCAGTGGTTAAAAGTACTCGCCTAGAAAGCACAAACCCCTGAGTTCCATCCCCAGTCCAAAAAAAAAAAAGATGGAGCCCTTGTTCCCAGCACCCCACCCTGGTTTCGTCCCCGTCCTATGTGCCCCAGAGGCCACCACTGTGTCGCACCACCGAGGCTGCCCCTCCTACCCCAGCACCTGAGCAGCCAAGCCTGGGCACTGGACTGGAGGGTGGAAATGGCCCCACGCGTGCCACCATGAGCCCACTGCCTCCCCGGGGCTGGGCTCTTCCCTTTCTCCAGGCTCTTCTCCCCTGAAGCTGCAGCCCGGCTCCTGGCCCCTCCCTCCCTCCTTCCACCGTCCCTCACCGTCGAGCTGGATGCAGAGGCCGTGAAGGATGCAGGTGCAGTTTGGGGCCCTGTTCACTTAGGTCAATGGAGACATCGAGGCCCTGTGCCAATCCCAGCCCCTTCTGGCCCTCCCCCCAGGGTGTGTGTGTGTCTGTCTCCTTGGGTCACCCATTGGATCCTGTAAAATGGGATAAACAAAACCCATGTCACAGGCTTACTGTGCTGGTTGGGGCACCCACACTGTGCTCGGCTGGGGCCTGGGCCACTAGTATTCCAGATGGTTGCAGGCCTGGCTAGTATGTCCAGTGGATGTACAATTCACCAGGTCAGCCAGACTTTTATTTTTATTTTACTTTGTTTTTTTTGAGACAGGGTCTTGCTACGTAGGTCTGGACTGGCCTTGAACACACTGTGTAGCTCAGGCTGGTCTCAAACTTGAGGTGATCCTCCGGCCTCAGCCTCCCGACTGCTGGGATTACATACAGGTAAATTATAAAGACAGTGAGAAACACCCTCCTGTGGAGCCTTTTCATGGGATAATCCTCAGTGGTAGAACCTCAGGGTCAGACCATGAACTTTACAATTCTCTGCTGGGTAAATGTCCACCAAACAGTCTCAAACACAAGTGTGGGGGTCCTCCAGGCTTGCAGGGAGCTCTGGCCTCGGCTGATCTTTGCACACGGCCCTCCCTGACAGGCACTAGACGCAGCTCGGGTTGTTGACTCCCCTTCTGGGAATCCCGTTTCTGCTCTTTGCTCCTTTGGCTCTTATCAAAGCGCAGGAGCTCTCAGTGGACTGATAATGTCTGGCTTTGATTACACCGATCCACTTCTCGTCAGTGTGCAGTCTTGGAGGTGAGCGTGCTGCACACTTCTAGCCTTCATCAGGGGTGGGCGGGTTCCGTGGAGCACCGAGTGTGAGAGCTGCCAGGGTGGGCAGGCCCTGGCACACCAGGCATCTGTCCCTCCCCGGGCTCGTGCACACAGCTCTGGAAGCCTGCAGACACCCTACAAGCAGACTCTTCCCAGGCTGGCTGGGCGAGGAGCAAGACTGGAGGAATTTTTTTTTGGTCGTGCTGGGGATTGAACCTCGGGCTTGCACAGGCTAAGCAAGCACTGCACCACTGAGCTGCACGTCCAGCCTGAGCTGGAGGAATTGAAACAATAAACTGCCTGCCTGTCTACGACTAATAAGCATGAAAAGATCACAAGATAGAGTCCAGAAGTAGCCTGGTGAAACACTGTCTTGAAATACTAAGAAAATGGGCTGGAGATGTACCTCAGTGCAAAGGCCCTGGGTTCATGCCCCAGTACTGGGGAGGGTGGGGACTGGGCAAAGTGTGGCACTACCTCAAAGTGAAAAAGTGGCCACAGCACCTAGCAACCCCTCCTATGGGTATATGCCCCAGAGAGACACCTACATTCACACAGAAACTTGTATGTCAACACTAAGAGCAGCGTTCTTCCTGACAACCAAAAGGTGGAAACAGCCCAAGTGTCCAAAGGTGGATAAATGGATACACACAATGCAGTCCATCCATACAATAGGATATTATGTAGCCATAAAAAGGATCCCAGCATTTTGGGAGGCTGAGGCAGGAGAATCATGAGTCTGGGCAACTTAGTGACATAGTGAAACCCTGTATCAAAAAAAAAAAAATGAAAAGAGGGCTAAGGATGCAGCTTAACACGAAGGCCCTGGGTTCAGTCCCCAGCACTCCCTATAAACACAGAAAAAAAAAAAAGAATAAAATGAAGTACAACATGAATGGAGGATGCTATGTTCAGTGAAAGAATCCTGTTGCGCGAGGCCACATATTGTAAGAGTCCATTTATATAAAGAGCACCAGGGACTTACTTTCTCTATCAGGCACTTCCTGGTCATTGGGACAAAACACCGGACATGTGCACCTTAAAGGAGGAGAGGTTCCGGAGGCTCACGGGTTTCTGAGGATTCAGTCCACAGCCCGTCAACTCCAAGGCAGAAACAGCACGGTGGAAAGCGCCAGGTGGAGGAAAGCTGCTCACGCTATGGTGGCCAGGAAACAGACAGGGCACCGCCGGCACTAGACACCACCGACCCCTCACTGAAACACCCAACAGAGCAGGGAGAAAACCCAGCACGTGAAACACTTCGATACGGCAAGAATGAGAACAACGCGAAAGGAATGGCTGGATCCAGAAAACTAGAAATCTGAGGGAAGAAAGCAGAGACGCCCCTACCAAATGAGTCCTTCCAGAAATGGGGAAAGTGACGGTGTGGTTTATTGATTTATGGCCACTTGGGAACACCCGGGGGCGAGTGCGGTCACTGCCGACACCCCCGCGGGACAACAGGGCAGACCAGGTCACCCCGAGCCTCGCCGGAGAGATGCCGTGAGGAAGGGCTGCAGGTCGGGCCCTGGGTGCGAACTCTGAGCTCCCCGATGGGCTCCGTCGGTGACCCACTTATCTCACAGCTGCCATTCTAAGCCGAGAGGCAGAGCGGCCGCCGCTCCCAGGGGCACCGACCACAGTGCCACGACCTGTGTGTCACTGCTTGCTGCTGCTCCTGAGGGTGCCCGAGGTGGTGACACCGCCCACGTGCTCTTCTTCCTTTGTGTGGTACTGGGATTGAGCTGGGGCCTTCCTGCTGAGCTACGTTCCCAGCTTTTTTTTTCTTAATGGGAAGACAGAGTCTTGCTAAGTTGCCCGAGCTGAGCTCAAACTTGCGATCCTCCTGCTTCAGCCTCCTGGAATGCCAGGAAGGCCAGCAGGCACTGCTGCACTGGGCTTTTACAAAGAAGCAGCCGGAGGCGAGGCGAGGCGAGGACTTGTGAGGCTGCGGCGCTGTGCTCGCCCAGGGCCAGCCCCTCGGGTCGGCTCGGACTCATGACCCTGAGGCCATCTGCTCTTCTGGTCGTGACCTCACCGGGGTCGGGAACCAATGCTGAACCTTTGTGAACTTGAAAATCAACTCAACTGCCTGAGAAAAACTTAGAACACTTCCTGTTTTCCTCTGAGACTGACCTAGTCGGCCCTTGAGCTGGAGTCGGGTGAGGTTGGGCCCCAAAGACTCCAGCCTTCTTATTTTTGTTTTTGCAGTACTGGGGACTGGACCCAGGGTCTGCACACTGAGCTGTGTCCCACCCCTCTTCATCTGAGGCAGGACCTTGTCAAGTTGCTGAGCCGCGCAGGCTGCGCTCGAGCTTGCCACCCTCCTGCCTCAGCCTCCCGAGTGCTGGGATGACAGGTGGGCACCCCACGCTGGCAGGACTTGCTGGGCTTGAGCCTTCTTAAAGCTGTCTGGCCTTGCTGGAGTTTGCTTGGCTTCTCTTCTCAGAAGCGCATTCTGCCATGACACCTCGGCCCTCCGGGACCCTATGAACGGTCCAGGGAGAAGAGAACGCCTCTTCCCTTATCTCTGCATCCAACTGACCGGCTCACCAAGCTCCCATCCGGCCTCCCACCCTGTACGACCCAACTGCTCTCCGCACCCGGGCATGCCCTGACTTTCCCTCCTGCCTCCTCCAGGAAGCTGCCCATCTTCCCCACCTCATGCTGAATTCCCTGCTTGCAGCTGGCTCTCTTCCTTCAAGTACAGACAAAGCCATGTTAAGTCTCATTTTAAAATTGGTGGGCATGCCTGTAATTCTAGCACTGTGGGAAGCTGAAGCAGGAGGATGCAAATTCAGGCCTAGTCTGGGCAATTTAGCAATTTAACTTCTTCTAGATGCCTGCTGCCTACTACACAGTCCCTATGGCTGCTGTAACCAATACCACCACCTCAGTGGTTTAAAACATCACATGCTTATCCCATGGCCCTGGATGTCGGAAGTCTGAAATAAGTTTTACCAGCCTAAAATCAAGAGGCTGGCAAGTCTACTCCGTCCTGGAGGCTCCAGGGGGGAATCAGTGTCCTGCCTTTTCCTGCTTCTAGAGGTTTGGGCCTCCTTCAGCTCACAGCCTCTTCCTCCATCTCTAGGGCCGGCAACGTCGCACCTTCTGGTCTCTCTCCAACAATGACCATCTTGTAGCCTTCTTATAAAGACCACTGCAAGAACAAAAAAAAAAAGGACCACTGCAGGCCAGGCGTGGTGGCGCACGCCCATAATCCCAGCACTCGGGAGGCTGAGGCAGGAGGACTGTTGTGAGTTCGAGGCTAGCCTGGGGTACACACCCTGTCTCAAAAAACAGATCAATCAATTAATTTATCAGTCCTTTTGGGATGACAACCCAGGTCACGTCCCACCTCAACATCCTCAGTCCCATCACTAACACCACACTGTCTCGTCTGCTGTGTGAAGTTGCACGTTCACAGTTCTGGGGGATCAGGACATGAGACGGCCGTGGAGGGGACCTGCACAGTCCTCCTGGTCACGCTCTGATGGCAGGTACTGGAGGCTTTGTAGGCGGGGCCCCTTCTCCACAAACTATTAAAACCCTCCAGCGCATGCCTGTGATTGCAGTATGCGGGAGGCCGAGGCAGGAAGACCACAAGTCCGAGGCCAGCCTGGGCTGTACACTGAGTTCGAGGCTGGCCTGGGTCAGCAGATCCTGCCTCAAAACCAAACCAAACGCCTCAAGGACCATGACGACAGAAGGACCAGGCTGTGGGTGGAGAGTCTGCTCTAGAGCAGCCACGGAGACGTGCGGAGGGGCTGCTGGCTGCGTCCTGGGAAATGTTAAGGATGCGGAGATCTGTATTTTGTGTAATTTTCACATGTCACAAAACACTACTGTTATTTTTTTTTTTTCCCAACTACATCAGAACATAAAGCTTGTTCCCAGCTCCCGGGCTGTACGAAAACAGGCGGGAGTCAAACCAGGTCACCCCTTGGAGGCACCTACTTACGCGGTCTGGTGCCAGCGTCTCCCCTTGACGTGGGGCTGCGAAGCTGAGGACGAGACACCGCTGACCGCCCCCTCCCTTGCCGCCTCCAGCCCTGTCCCCGTAGGGTCCTCCTGCCGGACCTGTGCCCTGCTCTGCTGGGCCCTCAGCCCCCTTCTCTGCCACACAGACCCGCCCTCGCCAAGCTCGGTGAGGCCGATCTGTGCCTGTCCCCGTCACGCTGGGTGGGTCCCTGTGCCCCTGTGCCCGTCTCTCCCTCAGGGCAACAATGTCCTCAAGAGCGGGGACCTAGACCGAGTCATCTGTGTCTCCTGATCTTATGGCCCCTTGACGGCTCGGGCAGAGGGAGGGGACTGGGCCTTGGAGTGACAGCGAGAGCAACCTGGGACCCATGAGGACCAACACTTCGCTTCTGACCCAAGGGACAAAACCGGAAACAACTTTCTTTTTCAAATGAAGATCTCAAAACCTAAGCAGATCAGGGTTCAAATCACTGCTGTTCTTACTAGGCCTGAGCACTAGACAAGCTGTTTCCCTTGGTCTCAAGACCAACTAGGCCTTGTGTGACCTGACCGTGCCAGTCCCACGAGTGTCCTCTGTGGCCCGTGTCTCCACAGCTGGCCTCTCCTCAGTCCCTGAGTCTGCTGGGTCCTGCCTGCCTCAGGACCTTTGCACTTGCTTTACTGATGCTTCTGCGGAGCTGGGGATGGAACCCAGGGCCTCGGGCGTGCCAGGCAAGGTGCTGTGATTTTTTGATCCAAACTCATGTGTTCAGAGGTGAGGCTTCTAGAAGGTGACTGGGTCACAGGCGCTCTGATACCAGCAATCTCACGTCACCACTGATGGACGCCCCTGCTCTGCTGGGCCCTGCTGTAGCCTGGCTGGGGGAAGCTGGCTGCCAGGGGTGTAACCTGAAGGCTGTCCTCTTCCGCTCTTGGCCCCTTTCCAGTCCTCTCCTGTCTGCTACACTCTTCCGCCAGGATATGTCAGCCTTGGAGCCAGCTGACCAGGGACTGAAACTTCTGCAACCATGATCCCCCATCGACCCTTTCTCCTTTGAGCTGTGTGTGTCAGGCACACCGACCCCCGAGACAGAAAGGTGGCTGATCCCAGCGTCTCACTAAGCCGCCCAGGCTGGCCTCGGACTTGCCCTCATCCTGCCTCAGCCTCCCGAGCAGCTGGGATTCCAAGTGTGCGCAGCCGTACTTGGCACCGCTCTTCTTTCTGCCTGAAATATGCTCCTCGCTGGTGCCTCTGCGCCAACACTGCCGACACGGTTTGCCCTTCCTGTCGCCAGCTGCTCGGGCTGAGTCTCTGCAGACTGCCGACGTCGTGCACCTCGTTATTATGAGTGGGAAGATTAAGACGCGGGGCTGGGATGGAGCTCAGCTTGCCGGCATGTGTAGGGCCTGAGTTCCATCCTCAGCACCACAAAAAATAGAGATAGGGAGGGGGAGAGAGAAAAGACGTAATAAGCACTGTTTTTCCTTTTGATCAGGCTCTGTTCCGGAGTTTCTAAAAGTAGCTTATCTCATTTAATTCTCACAGTGCCCTCAGGAAGTATTACAATCACTCTGCGTCACGGAGACAGGCTGATGCCCAGAGTGGGTAAGTAATCTGCTGAGGGCTGTGTGCCTCCTATGTGTCAGAGCCACTCTCTCAGACGTGCCCCTGTGGAGCTGACTCTGAGCTCCATGTGGACAGGTGCCACAAGCGGCGTGGACACCACTGTGTCCCTGTGGCTGAGTGCCCACGCCTTATGCAGTGTGGGTGCTTGAAAACTACTGATGGCCAGGAGCAGTGGTGCAAGCCTGTGATCCCAACTACTAGGAGGCTGGGGCAGGAGGACTGCAAGTTTGAGCTTAGCCTGGGCAACTCTGGGAGACTGGGTCTCAAAATAAAAGATAAAGAAAAGGGCTGTGGATGTAGCTCTGTGCAAAGGTCCTGGGTTCAATCCCCAGTACCAAATAAATCAATTAACAGATAGATAAATAGATAAGTAAGTAAAAAGTATTGATGGTCTAAAAGAAACAACACCCCTTAGCAATAGTGCTCTAGAAACCTAGATCTTGAATTTTTGTTTGTTTGTTTTGTTGTTTTTTGAGACAGGGTCTCACTATGTAGTTCAAACTAGCCTTGAAGTCATGGAGATCCTCCTGCCTCAGCCTTCCAAGTGCTGGGATTATGGGTGTGCCCCACCATGCTTGGCTGGCCTATTAATTATGACAAATGTATCATATTAATAAAAGATGTTACTGAGAAAGAAAACTGGGTGTGGCGAATAATGATAACTCTACTATCCTTGCAATATTCCTATAAATCTAAAACAGCTCTAAAAAATAAAATCTATTTTCAAGAGTATAGATGAGTGAGCCAGGTGTGGTGGCACACACCTGTAATCCCAGCTACTCAAGAGGCTGAGACAGGAAGATCACAAATTCAAACTAGCCTGGGTAACACAGTGAGACCTTGTTTCAAAGTAAAAATAAAGACAAAGGTCTGGGGGCTGGGGATTTAGCTCAGTGATTAGAGTGCTTGCCTTGCAAGCACAAGGGCCTGAGTTCGATCCCCAGCACCACAAAAAAAAAAAAAAAGACAAAGGTCTGGGGACATAGCTCGATCCCCTGTACCACCAAAAACAAAACAAAAAAAGAACATGAATGAATGAAGAACTTCATTTTGTCCATTTGTTTTCATTTCTTTGATGTGGAGTCTCACTATGTTGCCCAGGCTGGTCTTGAACTTACAGTGATCCTCCTGCCTCAGCCTCCCAAATGCTGGCATTACAGGTGAGTGCCAGCAGGCCCAGTGGCAGGGCTGGTCTTGAAGTCCTGGGCTCAAGCCATTCTTCTGCCTTAGCCTCCCAAGTAGTCTGCACTACAGACGTGCACACTGGGAACGACCAGGAATTCAGTTCTATTCTTTTCAGTTCTGGGGATTGAATGTAGAGCCTTAGCACTGAGCTACATTCCCAGCCCTTTTAAATTTTTTGTTTTGAGACAAGGTCTCATTAAATCCCTAAATTGCCGAGGCCAGGTTCAAACTTGCAATCCTCCTGCCTCGGCCTCCCAGAGTGCTGGGCCATAGGTGTGCACCACTACGCCCGGGTATGGACTTCATTCTTTTTTCGATATTAGGGATCGAACTCAGGTCCTTGCGCTTCCTAGGCAAGCGCTCTAACCACTGAGCAACATCCCCAGCCCCAAGGACTTCATTCTTTAACTTGGTGACAATCATTAAATCTCCATTTCTTACAGTGTTATCTCTACAATTTCACCCAGGAATACACACAAAACACTGAGCAAGAAATACATGCTCAACTCACAGTACCTGCTATCACCTACTACAGGAGCCACAAGTCAGCCCCACATGATGATTTAATTTAAAAAATTTTTGAGGGGTTTTTTGAGACAGGGTCTTGCTATATGTAGTTCAGACTGGTCTTGAACTCACTATGTACCCCAGGCTGGCCTCGAACTCGAGGTGATCCTCCTGCCTCAGCCTCCTGAGGGCTGGGATCACATACATGTACTGCCACGCATGGCAAAATTAATGAAAAATTAATACAACTAAAATTTCAGTTCTTCAGCCACATGTCAAGTGCCCAAAAGCAAAAGAGCTGGAGGCTACTGAATTAGATGAAGTTGTTGGAGGCTACTGACACAGAACATGCCCATCACCTCGAAAATTTAACTTGGACAGTGCCAAATGATGAAGAAAGCTATTTTTTTTTGTTTGGTGTTCTCAAATCCTTGGGATCGTTCTGCAAACACCATCTTCTTAACCCTTCTGACCATTTCCTTTCAAACCGCAACCCCCATGTCCCCTCTTCTTATCAATTTACCACTTGAGACAGGGTCTGGCTGTGTATTTTGCTTCTTATCAATTCACCACTTGAGGTGGAATCCACGTGATTTCTCTTCCGCCGCCCCACTAGCACTGCACATTCAGATACTGCAGCCACTCACTGGTGCCATGATTGTTGAGTCCTTGAAACAGTCCAATTGTACTTTTTTTTTTTTTTTTTTTTTTTGGTGCTGGGGATTGAACTCTGGGCCTTCTGCTTACAAGGCAAGCACTCTAAACACTGAGCTAAATCCCCAGCCAACAGTCTCACTGTAGACATGAAACACATGCTAGATTTCAAATGCACATGGGGTAAAAAACAGAATGTAAAAGATCTTGTAACTTTTTATACTGATCACATCACATGTTGAAATGATATTTTACACATACTGGGTTAAATAAAACATTATTGTTGCCGGATGTAGTGGGTTAGGGTTGGTTCTCATCAACAGGAGACCACATCACACCTGTAAGCCCAGCACTCGGGAGGCTGAGGCAGGAGAATTGCAACAAATTTGAGGCCAGCCTGGGCTACATAGTGAGTTCAAGGCCAGCCTGGAATACACAGCCAGACCCTGTCTCAAAAAACCAAACCAAATCAAACATTATTATTAAAATTAACACCATCTGCTTCTTTTTCCTTTTATTTATTTTTTTTTTGCGGGGGTGGGGGGCCTGCTGGGGACCAAATTTAGGGCCTTGCACTTGCTAGGCAAAATTCCACCACTGAGCTAAATCCTCAACCCTTTCCTTTTTAAAATACAGTTATATATACAGCTAATAATTTAACTTCTGTCTGTGGTACTGAGAGTCAAATTTAGCCAGGGCCTCGTGTATGTTAGGCAAACCTGTCTAGCACTGAGCCACACCCCGAGCTCATAATCTAGTAAATTTAAATCATATTTGTAGTTGGCAAATTTGTGACTCGATTAAATTTCTACTGGCCTGTGCGATTAACAATGTAAATTATGCGAGGCGTGGTGGAGGTGCACACCTGTAATGGCAGCACATGTAAAACTGAGGCAGGATTGCCAGGAGTTAGACTGGCCTGAGCTACACATAAAGGCCTGTCTCAAAAAAACCACGCGCGCACACACACAACCTCTAGAAAAGGTCAGTTACTAGAAAATCGCCAAATTACTCTAGTAGTTTGCGTACATTTCTCCTGGTCAGTGCTGGCCTGGAATGTCAGCCTAAAGAGTTTTTTGTTTTTGTTTTTTGTGGTTCACGACCCAAACAGTGATTGGCACAAAATTGCAATGCAATAAAATTTTAATAAATGACTGAATGGGGGGGCTGGGGATTTAGGTCACTGGTAGAGTGCTCGCCCAGCAAGCGCAAGGCCCTGAGTTTGGTCCCCAGCACGCCCCCCCGCAAAAATGAATGGGAAGTTCGGCCTCTGGGAACTCACTTGCCCGTACTGGCTAGCACTGATGGAGCGCTGATCATGTCTGGTGCTCACCTCCTCGCCGAATCACATAATGAAACTGAAGCTGGCGAGGTGACGTCAGCCCGTACCCAACCGCACACAGTGCGGAAACGTCGGGACTGGGATTCGAACCCGGGTCCTGCTCCCATATCCTTGGCGCGCTGACCGCTCCTACCTTTCCGGGACGCACCGGCGGTGGGATAGACAAATGCGGGGCACATGACATGCGTTGGACAAGGATCGCCTTTCCTGGGCCGCCGCCTCCACTCGGCCTCCGCGGGCTGGCCCCAGCTCGCCCCCTCCGCGGCCATCGCTGGCCACCCGCGTCTCCACCGGCCTCCGAGCCCTTTGCAGGCGGCGCCGACCGGAAGTCCCGCCTCTGCCGCGCGCTCCAGCGCGCAGCGACAGCCACGCCGACCAATGAGCAGCACGCCGTGGCGGACACCGACCAATGGGCGCGCGCGCCGGGGGGGCGTGTCCGGGCCGCGGGCCGGAGCGGGTCGTGCGCGCTGAGGAGGAGCCGCCGCCGCTGCCGCCGCCGCCGCCGTCGCCGCCGCCGCCGCTACCGAGGCCGAGCGGAGCCGTTAGTGCCGCGCCGCAGCCGCCCGCCCGCCCCGGAGCAGCCCCGGGCCCGCCCGCCCGCGCCCAGGTGAGGCGAGGCTCCTCGGCGGCGCCCGAAGGGGTAGGCCGCGGCAGGCCTGAGCTCGCCTGACCGGGCCGCGGGCCTGCACCGGCCGAGGCCCAGGCCGCGCCGGAGGGAGGGGACGCGCGCGGGCCGCGGCGGGCGGGCGGGGGCCGGGCAGGGGCCGGACGGCGTGGGGGCCGGCGCCGGGCCCCGGGCCGGATTCCTCGGGCGCCGCGAGGGGTTGGCGAGGGGACACGGCGTGGGCACGCGCCTGGGGGCCGGGCTCCGCGGCCCGGCCCGGGCAGCCTCGGAAGCCGGGATCCGGGGGCGGAAGAGTGGAGCCGGGGGCGGGGGAGTGGGGCGAGCGCCCCGGCGCGCAGAGGTCACGGCCCGCGGGCTCGCTCCCCCGGGAAGCCTCACAGATTCTTTTGTAGTCGTTGTCAGGGCACCGCGGCCGATCCGAGGTCCCTGTAGAAGTGTGCAAAAACCATCAGCACGTAGGAGAGTCCTAGAGAAGAAAAAATACATATTTTTGATCGCCATCTCTAACAAAGCTGTTAGTGGGGCGTGGGACGTTTGGATTTGTAAAATGTGTGTGCATATTGCAAACATGAACTGCACGCAGTGGAACAATGGGGGACTGATGGTCTTCCTTTTCCGGTGTCTTCTGCTAGGCTTATTAAAATGGGCACCGATATCTGCTGTGTGCGGGGCAGGTGGAGGAAAACTTTTGCAAGTGGTGCCCCTGGAACTACACAGCCCAGCTTCCACCCCTCACCCCCTTATCGGAAGTGTTTATGTAGGATCTCCCTGTCCAGTGCTCCAGAAGGGGGGGAGATGGGAAAGATGTGCCAGCTGGAGAAGGGTTTCTCAATCTGGTACTAATGTCAGTTGGGGGTCACATAATTCGTGGTTGTGGGGGGCAGCTGCCCTGTGCATTGTAGGAAGTTGAGCAGCTCTAGATGCCAGGAGCATCCCTGCCCCGCCCCCAGTGATGAGGATCAAAGATACCACCAGACATTGCCAGATATCCCCGAGGGTCAGGCTCTCTCTCCATCTCGTTCTCCCTCCCTCGCCTCTTTTTCTTCCTCATTTGTGAGCAACAACCACCACCAAACTAAATGATCTTCCACTAAAAGTTTCTTCAGCCTCATCTCTGAAACCCTCGCAGTTGCTCCCAAGACCTTGAACGAGCTCAACTATGTTGAGGTTTAGTTGTTTTATCTGTAAAATAGGAAAGTGGAAAGTATCATACAGATTTAAGGATGTGGGAAGCCCCTAGCGTTGCCCATAGCCTATGCATGGTAGGCACCGAATACGTGGTGTTATAAAGAAACACCAGTATGTATTAACAGTCTCCCATGTGCTTGACACTTCACAGATATTGATCTCTAGCCCTTGAGGTAGACGCTGTTATAATTTCCATTTTAGAGATGAAGAGACTGAGGCTTAGTTCATTTGTCATCATATTCTAAAGTGGCTAAGGCAGGATTTGAACTCAGGCTCTCTGACTCAGAGTCTTTACTTTGAACCACTGGGGGCACCCTGAGGGGTGGCATTTCAGGGAGTCTCATTCAGCTGCCATTGAACATCTGTGTGCAAAACTGCTGGAGCTGGGCAGGGTGGCGCACTCCTGTAATTCCACCACACAGGAGGCTGAGGCAGGAGGATCATCCGTGAGTTCAAGGCCAGTCTGAACTACATGGCAAGGTCTGTCTCAAAAAACCAAACCAAAACAAAAAAACCAAACACAGCAACAACAAAAAAACCTGTGCTGGGGTCTGTTTTAAAATTCTATGGCTTCAGGTTCATGAAGGGCTGAAACAGATGAACAGCTCCAGATGTGGCAGGAAATGACGTTTCTGTTGAAGTGCTGGCTTGAAGGGGCAGATCTTCAGTTGGCATCTGTTGACTTTGAGTTCATGCTGTCTTCCTGATGCTTCTTTAGTCGACTCTCTCTTGCCACTTGCCACCTCGGTCCTCTTTCCACACTTTAGCAAGAGTTGCTTTTTGTTAATGCAGAACCAGTCCTTTCCCTCCTGATTAAAAGTCTTGACAGAAAAAATCAAATTTCCTTGACTTATTTGAGTGGCTTGAAAGATAAAGTCAGAAGCCCTAGAGGTGGGACACCAGTTCTTTCCCACCCTTACCCTTTGCTTTCTTTGTGACCTCATCTGCACAGAGACCCCCAACTCTGCCATTCCTGCCTGTGGCTCCCTCCTCCTGCAGCAGGGCTCTCTTCCACCCTGAGATCTCCTCCTCCCGCCACGAGGCCCAGCCCAGAGCTCACTCACCACTTGGTGCCTCCTCCAGCTGCCAGTCTTCTTCCACCCCCACTGGAATCAACTGTTCCCGGGTTTGTGTTCCCATCCCATTCAATTTGTTGCATCGAATTAAATGCTGAATGGCGCGGGAGGTGCAGTGTTGGCCTGGCGTCCCTAGGTGGCAGCAGTGAAGTGGCGAGGCAACCTGAGGCTGTGGGTCAGGGGAAGACCGAAGGAAACCGGCCTGTAGGAGGGAAGTGGGCATGGCTTCCGTCTCTTGAACTCGGCCTGCTTCTCCGCTGTGTCCTGGGCCTAGGCATTGGGGAGGCGATAATGTGTGTGCTGTGTGCAGATCATTTCAGCCCCTCTGCTGAGGGCAGCGATGGCTATGCACTGGCTGATGTGGAAGCAGAGAAGAAAAACTGTTACCCAAGCCTACGTGGGCTCAGGAGATCCTGGAGTGCTGGAAGAGGTGACGCTGGAGGGGTAGGAGGATGTAGGCAGGCAGCACCAGGGGCAGGACTTTTCAGGATGCAGAAGCTGCAGGGGCAAGGACACAGGGGGAACACCTCACCTGGGTTTGCTCACGAAGCCACGTGGGGTGTGGTGCTTCCAGGGCAAGAAGGATGAAATGAGTAGTGGCAGTACTTGCAGATGTGCAGGGCAGAGGGCTTGGCCGACATCAGGGTGGGCTGCGGAGCGGTGTTAGTCCATAAAGAGGGAGTCAGATGTGCACAGGAAGAGCTGGAGCAGGATGGGGCTGAGGGCCAGGAAACCAGCCAGGAAGCAGACAGCTGGGTTCCTTCAGGTCAGAAACACTGTGAACATGACCAGGGCTGCAGTGGCAGGGACAGAGAGGGGAGGCTCGAGACACAGGTGGGGGTCAGTCGCAGCACTTGTGGGTATTTAGATGTAGGAAGTGAGCAAGGAAAGACGACAGCGGCTGGTTCTGCCTGTGCTTGAGTGACCAGAAGATGAATGGTCACTCAGAGAAACCAGGAAGGCAAGAGAGGCGAGGTTTTGTACATGGATGGAGCAGCATGCAGGAAGATGGAAGGTGGCAGGAGCGTCCACATGTGTACGTCCCTGGGGCTTGTTCGTATGCTTAGTGGTCCATCCCAGCTATGCAGAACCTCAGTGTGAACTGGCAACTTTTAAAAAAACAACTCACTGTGGCTGAGTGTGGTGGCACATGCCTATGATCCCACTGCTCAGGAGGCTGAGGCAGGAGGATCGCTGTGAGTTCAAGGCCAGCCTGGGCTACATAGTGAGACTCTGTCTCAAAAACAACTACAAAACCAAACCTTAGTGTCATCTGGAAGCAAAGCATAACAGTGTTGTCACAGGGAAGAGGAAGAATTGCCTCTTCCAGGAACTTAGAACCTGCTTTGGGAAGAAGAGCCCTCAGTGTGAATCTGAGTAACAGAAGGGTGAAGGGGCCAGTTTCAGCAGTGCACTGAAAGAAATGACTATGTAGTGCTGAGGTTCTGTTTTTGTCCAAGCAGGTGGTTGTGATCAGAGAGGTGTGGAGGGGCTGTGTGGGTGGCAGAGGCCTGGGCACATGAGAAGCTGTGCAGATCTAAGCGGGCTGGTTTGGCCCACAGAGGGGCAGGACGGCGGTCTTGGAGGTGAATCTCGGGAAGTGTGCCGGGCTCAGTGACAGATAGCTCCTGACTGGCCAGGGTGGTCCTAGCAACTTGCCTGGCTGGGGCAGAGAGGGAGTGAAGCAGCCCAGAGGCAGGTGTGGGGTACCCCCTGGGGCGGGGACAGGGTTTACACCTGTGCCTCGTGTGTCCCGTACCTTGCCCTGTGCCCGGCACGTGGTTGGCGCTCTGTCTGTGTCAGGGAGGAAGGGTTAGTGGGAAGCTCGGAAGTGACTGGGTCCAGCTCCTCGTCAAAGAGACCTCTATGCCAGCGGCAGGAGTCACTGGAAGAGGAAGAGTGCAGAGCACTTCGGGGCAGGGCTGATGTCACCACAAGCAGAAACCTGGAGGGAGGAAAGGTGGATTCACAGGCACCCTTAGGAGTGGTCTAGGTAGGCGGCGACGGGGATCTGATCAGGGACAGTGCTTCCCATTACCATACAGGAGACTGAGGCTTGGGAAGGGAAGCAACTTCCCGTGGCCCAGCTGAGGGTGCTCAGGCCATCGGATCCCAGAGCCTGGGGGCTTTCTGCTGCACTACGTTGCTCCACATTGCTTGGTGAGACTTGACCAGCTGGAAAGAGCTTGGGCTCCTTGCAGGGCCCTGTGAAGTCCTTGCGCTGGGCCACATGCTGGCTGCTCCTGACCAGTGCGTGCCTGGGCTTCTCGGCTGGCTGATGGGGATTGCTGTGACTTGATTGGAGCTGTCCTGGGCGGGGACAGGAGCCAGCCAGGAGCTGTGGCACCATGTCCGCTGAGCCCTTGCCTCCAGTGGCAGCTGTAATTGGGTCAGGCCATGCCTTCAGATTTTTCTGCTACCAGAGTGCTTCCTGGGTGACCTGGCACTTTTACCTTGAAGCTCAGAGTTGTACATCTGGAGAAGACCTTAGAAATAATTGAGTCCAAGCCCCATCAGATGATGTGTGAAGTGCCAAGGTCAAGCCAGAAGATATCTTTGACTGTTCTGGTTTTATCCTGGCTCAAGAAAGCCTGCCCTGTTACAGTGCAATGAGACATTCTCCTGTGTGCCTCACGGAAGCCAGTCCCATGTGCACCGCCACCGTATGTTTTCATGTCATGTGGGAAGACATGCATGTCTCTGCCATGGGTAGGGGTGGGGGTGGGTGTTCCAGAGGCATGAGCAACATTGCTGATGTCAGCCAGGTATAGCCAGGGTGGTTTGAAAGAGCACAGTGGAGCCAAAAACCCTGAGATCATCGAAATGAAAACATTTCCAAAGTAGCAGGAACCGTTTTGCCGAAGTCAGAGTTTCCTTTCCCTTTTTGCTCCCTGCAGCTGGGTGGGTATGGATCTTTGGAAGATGTTTAGTGATGATCCTGAGAAAGTAGGGTGCTGATTCTGCTAACAGAATGTCAGCACAATTTCCAGTGCCTTTCTTAACATAAAGGAAATGCTCCAAACACACCATTCCAGGGGCGTCTGACTCTCCTGCTGTGTGACACATACTCCGTTTCCCCAGGAACCCTTAAATGTCTGGTGTGGCCTCAGTCCTCAAGACGCTTACCTCTCATGGTGGTGAAGAGCAGATTATTACAAGTCACAGTGATTAGGGCAGCAATAAGTTTTCCCACTAATGGCTGAGAGGCTCAGAGAACTTGAGCAACCTGCTGTCCTGGGGGAAGGTGAACATGACCTGCAAAGGACGCAACTGGAGCAGTGCCCTGAACCTTCAAACGTGAGGGTCTGCGGCATGTCAGGAAGAAGCCAGAGTGAGGGACACCCAGTGGGGACCTCATCGCAACAGCCCTCATCCGAGCTCAGGAGACTGCCCTGTAAAGACAGCTCAAGGCCACGTCCTGCCACTTAATAACAACATGACTGCAAAATGTGCGCCCTCAGCCTGAGCAGGCGGTGAAACTCAGGGCCAGGCCGGTGGGCTTGGAGGGGTGGGGCAGTAGTGACTTGGGAGTTGTTGGTCTTTAGGTGATGATGAAGCCCGATTGTGGTCACCACTGGTGGAAACAGATGCTGCTTGGGCTCAGGCTGGGCTATGAAGATCTGGAGAGGGTCCAGGGCAGGGCAGGTGGAGCAGCACCCAAGCACATGATACCGCTGCGAGGGCTGGTGTCTCCCTTTCTGCCACTTCACCATACTTGGCCTGACGGGGCCGCCTGACTTTGACTTCATGTCAAGAGATGGCCAAACAGATATTCCCTTTCTAAATCTTCATTTTTAAATTTGCATTTGGGAAAATTTACTCTTGTAAGATTAGTTGGTTGGTTGGTTTATTCATTTAGTGATTCTAGGAATTGAACTTGGGGCCTTTGCCTCATCTTTTTTATTTTTTATTTTGAGACAGGTTCTCTCCAGGTGGCCCCAGCTGGCCTCAAACTTGTGATCCTCTTGCCTCTGCCCCTGAATAGCTGAGAGTACAGGTGCATGCCACCATACCCAGCCTTGGAAGAAGGTTTTCTTTCCTTTTTTTTTTTTCCTCAGTCTTGACAAATGCACAGGCTTGTGTGACTACCACCACCATCAGAATACTGGAAAGTTCTGTCATCCGAAAACAAAAATACTCCCTCTTGGGTTGGGGATTTAGTTCAAGTGGTAGAGTGCTTGTCTAGCAAGCGCAAGGCCCTGAGTCCCATCCCTAGAAGGCCTCTCCCAAAATTCCCTCTCGGTGCCCGCTGCCCTCTGCCCTCATGTAGTCACCTCCTCCCATAGCTTACCGTGAGCCTGCACCCTAGAAACCCACTGTAATTTGAGAATGCCGTGAGTCTGAGCTGCATCGAAGGCACCTTATTTACCAAATGCCACAGCCTGGCCACAGTCCTCTAGAGTACAGTGGGTTGCCGACTTAGCATTCAAGTTGTGAACTTTCTTTTTTTTTTTTATTTTTACCAAGAACATGTATTGGTACATTGTATACATAATGATCATAATCAACATGGTTATTTTGTACCTGTACATGATGTATCTGGTTTTCCCCCGTCTTCCCCTCCCCGCCCTTCCATTCACCCACCCGGCTCTATTTGCAACAAGTTTATTTACACTTTTCCATTTTTTTTTAAGTTGTGAACTTTCACAGGTATACTATATGAGACACACTTTGAGCCGGGCATGGTGGCACACGCCTGTCATCCTTGTGCTCAAGGAAGCTGAGGCAGGAAGATCACTGTGAGTTCAAGGCCAGCCTGAACTACATAGCGAGACCCTGTTTAAAAAAAAAAAAAAAGAGGAAAAAGACTTTGTCAGACTTAGGAACAGTCTGACTTACGAACATTCTCCTGGAACAGAACTTGATTGTAAGTTGGGCGCTTCCTGTGTCAGTGTTTTCCCCTCACCAGAGCACAGCTGGTTGGGAGCTGTTGGTGCCCGGCATCGTAAGAGAATATTGGTTTATGTGTCACTAGCCCAGGAAAATTTCAGAATCCAAAATTCAAAATACTGTTTCTGTAGAGTGAATATCACTTTTGTACCACTGAAAAGTCATTAAGGCGTAGCATTATAAGTTGGGGGCCATCTGTAGTTTTGTCCTCTCCAGAATTTCAAAGAAATGGAATCACACAGTATGCAGCATTCCAAGTCTGTTTCTCTCACTTAGCAAGATGTTTTTGAGAGTCATATGAGTAGCACGGATCAGTGGCACCTTTTCACTGCTGACTAGCAGTCCTGATACAGTATACTGTAGTTTATCTGTGGGGACCCTTAGGTGACAGTGATATAGCCCCTCCCCCAGGTTCTCACCCTTGAGGGCTTAAAGGACATTGCATTGTACAGATTTTGGTGACTATGAATATAGCTGCTACAAGCATTTGTGTGTAGGTTTTTGTATGAATGTAGGTTTCTATTTCTCTTGATCAATAGTAGGAGTTGGATTATTGGGTCATGAGGTGAGTATATGTTTAACTAGGAAGCTGTTTTTTCCAAAGCGGCTGTGATATCTTTGCATTCCCACCAGGAGGGCAAGAAAGGTCTTATTTGTCCCCATTTTCCCCAGTACTTGACATGGTTAGCGTTTTAGCCATTCTAATAAGTGCGTAGTAGTTTCTTCATGTGGCTCTTGTTTGTGTTTCCTTATTGTCTAATGACACTGAGCATCTTTTTTGGTCTTTCGATGCAAAGTCTTGCTTTGTAGTCCAGGCTGGCCTTGAATTCACTATGTAGCCCAGACTGACCTCAAACTTGTGGTGATCCTCCTGCCTCAGCCTCCTGAGTGCTGAGATTGCAAGTGGATACCACCACGCCTGTTTAAGTGAACATCTTTTCATGTGTTTATTTGCCATCCATACTTCTTTGGTGCAGTGTCCAGATCTTTTGCTGTTTGCAAAATTGGCTTGTTTTCTTATTGTCTTGAGAGCTTTTTACTTATTTTTATTTATTTATTTAGCAGAGGTTGCTGGAGATCAAACTCAGCTTTAGAAAACCCCTTGAGAGCTTTTTAAAAAGGTACCCTAGGGGCTGGGGATTTAGCTCAGTGGTAGAGTGCTTGCTTAGCAAGCACAAGGCCTTGAGTTTGATCCCCAGTACCCCTACTCAAAAAAAAAAAAGGTGCCCTTTTTTACAAATATTTTCTCCAGTCTGTGGATGTTAATTTCTCCTAGCAGTGTGTTTCTCTGAGCAAAGTTTTAAATTTTGATGTTAGCTAGTTTAGCAGTTTTTTTTAATAGAATACGCTTTTGGTGTTATAACTAAGAAACCCAATGTCACAGATTTTGTCTGGCCCAGTGTCACAGATTTTCTCCTAGAACTGTTGTATTTTTTCATTTTAGAACAGAGGTCAGCAAACTCTTTGTGTCAAGAGCCAGATGGTGAGTATTCTCAGCTCTGGGGGCCATACAGTTGCTACTACTTAGCTCTCATTGTAGCGGGAAGCCGTAGACACAGTACACAAGCAAATGAAAATGACTGTGTTCCAATAAAACTTTATTTCCAAGATCAGGCAGCGGGCCACATTGTCCTGCAGCCCATGGCGTACAGACTATTATTTAAGAAGGTCCGCTTTTTACCAGGTCTACAGGGTAATTAGAGTTCATGCATTATTGTCCACCTCACCATCCGTGAAAGCAGGCTGAGGGAAGAGGCAGAAAAGTAGATACCTGACTCTTAGAGAAGGATGATGAGAGTGAGGAAAAAAAGTGTTGAATGATTCTTGAGCACACTTTAGAATGTGTTTTCATTTTTCTGAGCTAATTTGTGAGCTTCAGATTGAGCTTTAGCACTTTTCTGTTCATTTCTTTGTCTTTGAGCTAGTGATCTGTTTTAAAATCTCATGGCCACAGTTTACTAGATGCAGAGTTTTTCTTGAGTAAACTTTAATGCTTCTACTGAAAGTTGATATTTATTTGGCCATCCCCTTTTGGATCACCTCATTTTGTACTTTCACCACCCGTGGGGTAGTATCCTCCCGCATATTAACCTGCACATGTGATTGTTTCTGTAGAACAGATTCTTACCATTCCTAGGCAGAGGGTGATGTTCATATTAAAAATCTTGGTGGACACGGCCAAAATTCTCCTCCAAAAAGGTCATATCACTTTGCACTGTTGTCAGCGGTCTGTGAGCCTGTTTCTCCCGGTTTTATGCTGCTCTACACTGGATTTTATCCGTCTCAGTTTTATCCCATCTGACTGGCAGGAAGTAGCATCTCATTTCATTTTGTATTTTCTTCATTGTTTGTGAAGTTGAACTTTTTTCCATGTGTTTATTATCTATTTGAATTGTTAGCATCTGTAAGTTGCAGTTCATATCTTTTCTCCACTTCTCTGTTGGTGATATGTCAGGTTTTTTTCTAATTTGTGGATATCTGTATTATGTTCTCTCAGCCTCAGCACTGTTGTTGACATTTTAGACTGGGTGGTTCTTGCTCTTGAGTGCTGTCCTGTGCTTTGCTGAGCATTTGATTAACAGCATTCTGGCTTCTACCCGTTAGATAGCAGTAGTACACTACTGCCCCCAGTGGGGCTGATCAGAAATGTCTCCAGACACTGCTCAGTGTTCCCTGGAGGGCAGAACTGCCCAGCGCCAGCAGCCCTGATTTAAATAATGCAGTTTATCCTTTCCTTCCAGTCTCTTGCTGCTTGTCATTGTTTATGATGCCTTTCGCCATATGTTATGTCTAATGTTGCGAAGTCTAACTTTCCAGTCATTTTCATTGTTAATCTGTTTTTTGAAAAGCAGGAAGCAAAGATGCCTTCAAAAAAGTAATAGAAGCACTGGGAAGTTGTGCTGATTTGCATGTTTGTCTGAGAGCAGGATAGGGAAGGCTAACATTTCCATTGAGAAAAAAGAAGCCCAGCCTCATTCTTTTCTCAGCATTGATTCAGGGGTAGCTGGGAAACCTCCCTGCAGTGGCATGGTCAGGTTTTATGTAACTGCTGGCAAAGGTATTTTTTTGTTTTTTGTTTTTTTTGGGATGTGCTAGGATCGAACTCAGGACCTTGCTCTTTGCCTGTGTGGTTTGAGGCAGGGATGGTGAGCGCTTAGATTGGACACAGCATGGCAGAACTCCTGAGCAGACCCAGCGTGGGCTGTGCTTCCCCGAGAGCGATCTTGGCTCTCAGCTGCCTCGAGCCAAACACTCCTTCCTCCAGAGCCATCCCAGACTCCAATTTTTTTTGTTGAGAGCAAAGACTGTGGCAGGCTGCAAAAGAGTTCCAGAACCACGAGCCGTGAAGACCGAGGTCCTCTGACCAGCAGAGAGATCCGGAGCTCTTTGCAGTTCCATTCAGTCTCAGGGACAAAGGGCCTTCCTGGTGACACATTACATGTGTGGTTGTGGTGCTGGCATGCACATCGCGGGCTCCTTGGCATCCGGCTGGAGTCAGCGGTGCATGTGGGGTGACGGCAGCCAGAGATCCTCGGGACAGCCAGGTGCTTTCTCAAGGGCACTGGAGTTACGGTGCTGGGATTGAGCGTGGGCTCCCTCAGGGCTCTCTTCATGGATATAGTTGAACTTTGAGCTGTTCTGTTTTGTGTTAATAGACTATTTTTTGGAGCAATTTTTCTCTTAAAGTTTGTTTTTACCATAAAGGGGATTGAAGCCAGGGCCTTCACACTAAGCTACATCCCAAGGCTTTTTTCTTTCTTTTTTGGGGAGGTGCTGGGGATCGAACTCAGGGCCTTGCACTTGCTAAGCAAGCATTCTACCACTCGAGCTAATAAATCCCCAACCCCAACTTTTTTCTTTTTTCTTTTCTTTTTTTTTTGTAACAGGGTTTTGCTGTGTAGTTTAGGCTGGCCTCGAACTCACTGTGTAACCCAGGTTGGCCTCGAACTCGTGGTGATCCTCCTGCCTCAGCCTCCCAAGCTCTGGGATTACAGATGTGCACCACCACGCCTGGCCCCAAGACCTTTTTAAATTTATTTCTTTTCTTTTTCTTTCTTTCTTTTTTCTTTTCTTTCTATTTTGTTTTTTCTTTTACTAATTTTGAGACAGGAACTTGGAATTGAGTTGCATTTTTCCTGCCTCAGCCACCCAGAGTGTTGGAATTATAGGCATGCACCACCAATTTCAGTTTAGAGCCATTTTATGTGGACAGAAAAATTGCACAGAAACTAATGAGTTCACCTGTATCCATCCCCCAAATCACATTTCCACTGTTACTCATCTCTTGCTTTGGTGTGATCATTTGTTATAATTGATGGACCAATACTGATACATTGTTATTAGCCAGAGGTGTAATTCATATTAGGGTTCACTCAGTTTTGTTCCCTCTGTGGAATTTGACAGATGTCTCATGTCTGCGCTAAGATCCACTCTGCTCTGCCTGTGTGTCCCTCCCCACCCCAGCAGTCACTCATGTGCCTGCTGTATCTGTGATTTTGCCTTTCTCCAGGAAGTCATCGACTAGTTGGAAACACACAATATGTAGCCTTTCCGGACGTTTCCTTTCAGTTAGGAGTGTGCAGCCTACAAAATAAAAATAAGTAAAATTAAAAGTTCCTCCTTGTCTTTCTGTGGCTTTTAATAGCTCATTTCTTTTAAGCACTGACTAATACTCCATTTTATGGGTGTGCCATACAGTGAATGGACCTTATTTGTCCATTCACCTGTTGAAAGATGTCTTGGTGATGTCCGGACTTTGGTAATTATGAGTAAGGCTGCTGTGAATGTCCACAGGCAGGTTTTTGTGTGGTCATTGTTGGCCCAGTAGTGGTGAAGAAAGAGTGTGAATGTGGTTATTACATTTGCCTTCGTGTATCGCCCACATTGTGAACATTTGAATTTACCTGATCCTGTTTTTCCCTCGCAGATTAAAAAAAAAATACAATGTCTAATGGTTATGAAGACCACATGGCCGAAGACTGCAGGGACGACATCGGGAGAACGAATCTAATTGTCAACTACCTCCCTCAGAACATGACCCAGGACGAGCTGCGAAGTCTGTTCAGCAGCATCGGTGAGGTCGAGTCAGCAAAGCTCATCCGGGACAAAGTGGCAGGTAAAGAGCCCGCGGGCCGTCTGTGGGGAGGATGCCGGCGCTGTCCTCCGAGACGGGCTTCCCTGCCCGTACTCTGTTGCACTCCTCAGAGCAACGGCTGTGATGTTGCGTTTGTTCTTCTCTCCTACTCCGATTTTCCACTGCCCTAGCTTGAGTTTGGACATAGGTTCCCAAAGGAGAGAAATTCTTTTTTCTTTTTTTTTTCCGATGCTGGGGATCGAACTCAGGGCCTGTGCTTGCTAGGTAGAAGAGAAATTCTTTATATGACAGAGTGCACATACAAAGTAAGATGTGGAAGCCGGGCATGGAGGCACACACCTGTAATCCCACCACGTGGGAGGCTGAAGCAGGAGGATTGCTGTGAGTTTGGGGCCAGCCTGGGCTACATAATGAGACCCTGTCTCAATAAAAAGGGTATCAGGGGAGAGGAAAAGGAGGAGCCACCGAAAACAGAGACTGGTGTGAAAACTGGAAGGAGCCAAATGACGATGGCCTGGCCGAGCTTGGCCTGCACGGGCTGACCGAGGCCCTCACAGTGAAGGGACCCTGGCGAGCCCACAGACTGGGGCAGGGCAGGCTGGACCCCCACTCCTGGCCCGGCCTGCAGCTGGAGCAGCATTTGTCACTTTGGCTAATCTGACGGAACTTGAGCTCAGGGCGGGAGCAGGGCAGCTGAGATCCCTGCCCTTCTGCTCCCCAGTGTGACTGTCAGGCTTCCGTTGCCCCACGTGTGGAGCAGGGCAGCGGTGCCTGTGTCTGACAGTGCCTACCTCATGGGAGTTTGCAGGGCTCCTTCCGCCCCCCTTGGTGAGGCCTGCACTCTGCAGCATGGCAGCTCGGGGCTGGGAGCAGAGGGAGGCTCCTTCTTCCTGCTCCTCCTCCTCCCCGCTGTCCCCTTCCCTCGCTCCCCCTTGGCCAGCTGAGGGACAAGAAGTCCCCTCAGGGCACTGTGGCTGCCACCAGGCTTGTAAGGACCCCTGAGTCCTCATTTTGGAAACTAATGTAAAAGTTTTTCTAAAACACACATTTTTTGGTTATGCAAAATTTCAAGTGTCCATGAACAAAGAGTCATACATTCAACCCAGCGCACCCATCATCATGCTTCATCGACCTTCAGCCTTTTCCCAGTGACCTGGGGAATCCTGACTGTTAGGTGGCTCCCGGTGGCCCTATCTGATGGCTGTCCAGAGAATTAGCCCATCAGATGGGAACACTGAACCCAGAAACCTTTGCCCCCTGTTACTCTGAGAATCTGTGATTTATTAAGCACCTCCCCCCAAAATAAATAAATAATAAACAAAAAATAAACACCTCTTAGAGAACATCCAAGCCGGAACATCGTTAGACTCTTCTATCCTGAATAAGAGAGGCCTGGCCAGAGTGGTTTTAAAATTTTGGCGCCCCTGCCAAGTCCTGCCTTCCTCACTTAAATTCTCAAGAGAGCGATAGCAGCCCGAGGACCTTCCCAGCGCTGGAGTCTGATTCTTTGTCCACTTGCCCGTGGTGGTTTCCAGAGGAATGTGAACTGTGTTCGCGGGACATCCAGGTTTGGTGCGGTCCACCCTGGGAGAACTGGTCGTGAGAGCCCATGAAGCAGCAGACATGTGATCTGGAGATCCATTCAGTTCCAGCATGAGGTCTGTCTTCTCTTGGACAGCAGTCCACATGCTGGAAGTTGCACAGGAGGTGCTGAGCTAATGGCACAGCTTGGTATCTCGCCAGTATCCTTCAGACGCAATGAATGGAGCCAGGCGTGGTGGCGCATGCCTGTCATCAGAGCACTTGGGAGGCTGAGGCAGGAGGAGTGCTACAAGTTCAACGCCAGCCTGAGCTACGTAGCAAGTTTGAGGCCAGCCTGTACTACATAGAGAAAGCTTGTCTCAAAAACCAGACAAGACAAAATAGATGCAATGAATGGAGCTTCTGAACAATTCTTGGAATCCCCACTTTTCTCCTGCTGCCACCAGCATGTGACAGCTTTGCTGGGTGATCTCAAGGCTGTGGACTTACCTTTCACCGTCCGCCTGCCCTTCTATGGTACCGCTCTAGAAACTCTGGCCATCTTTTCCTGGCTGGAACTGTTGTGGCCCACCCTGGCAGGAGTCTCTTACATGCAGCCAGACCCATGTGCTGCTGAGTCCAATCCTAGGCTCCTCGGCCGCTGCCTGGGTGTCTGCGCTGCTCCCCCCCACTCCCCCGCCCCCGCCATTGCGGTACCTTCCCTTTTCTGGCCTCCGACTGCCCCCCCAGCTGATGACCAGCTCTTCACAGTGCAGCTAGCAACTCCCTCACCTCTGCCCGGGCCCCACCTCTTCCTGGCTTCCTTGGAGCCTCGAGCTGTCCCGGCACCTGCCTGCCCTGGGTCCCTCCGGAGTTGCCTGTCAGCAGCACGCAGAAATCCTTTCCCGGTTCCTGATCTTCTCAGGCTTTCTCTGCATCAGCACTGCTGCCTCTCGGACTGGGTCCTTCTGTCTGGAGCTGCGCTGTGCGTCGTGCGTGTCAGCAGCATCCCCAGCCGCCACCCACTCGAGGCCGTAGCACTTTCTGAGTTGTAGAAACCCGAACTTGTCCTCAGATATTGCTGCGAGTCCTATAGGAGGCAGACTGCCCAAGTGTGAGCTCTGCCTGTTGTCCTCCTGCACAGACTCCACTTCCTTCTGTAAGTGTCCTCCTCTGTTGACTGGCCGTCTACCCTTGAGGCCAGGCTGTGTTTCTTTCACAGCTCTTCTTCTGCCAGCTGGAACTGAGTCCTCGGGCTTATTCTGCAGCACTCTTCTTCCACAGCAGACACGGGGTGAGCAGATCCATTCACAGCCCTCAGGCCTCTCAGCACCATGGATTCATTGTATTCCAGACTGATCTTGTCCTGCAAGCAAGCTGCTCATGTCCAGTGTCCCTGTCTTAGCAAATGGCACCACTGTCCTCACAGTGGCTTGGTGAGAAGTCGAAAGATGTTCCCTGACCTAGATTGGTGGTGCCAAACCTGACAGGCATGCTGCAGCAGGCTGTTTGTATCATCAGACGCTCTAAACCGCTGGCCCTTACTGTCCCAGATGTCCTGCACTGGCCCTTCTGGATGTTTCTGCAGTCCATCCCTTTCCCGCGTCACCCGGGTACCAGCCCAGCCCAGGTCACTGTCCCGTTGCAGACACTGTCGCTGTGGCCTCTGAACCGCCCCCCATCTTCCCTTCAGATGTTCTCACCGCAGCCAAAGGGCCTCTTCCACAGCCCTGTGACTTCATCAGTCCCCTTCTCAATACCCTTCAAGTCCTGGCCTGTGCTTGCTTGCAGAGGGCCTCCCTAGCCCCACCCAGTCAGCATCAGATCCTTGCCTGTGGGTTCCCATAGCAACCAGGAAGGCTTGCAGCAGGAGTTTCCCCAGATTTCTCCTCCAGTACTTCATCATCGTTCTCAGAAGCATTAGTAACCTCTGTAGCCCTAGGTGTAGCCACCGTACTTGACCGAATGAGCACGTGGTGCTAGGAACTGGGTGAGTGCAGATCAGCATGCATGTTCGTTCAGGAGATATTCATTGGGCCAGCCACGGACTGGACACTGGTGGCAGGGTGGGAAGGGACATGATGATGGCCGGGATGAAGGGGCTGTGCAGTGTGCCGTGTGCTGGCCTGAGAATAAGCCAGGTGCCAGTCCCCTGCCAGAGTCATGGCATTCGTCATTGACTGTTTTGTCCACGCACTAGCTGCAGGGTACCACCACAGGGCCAGCAGTGCTGCTCAGTGCCTTCCAGCGCGGCCCTGCCTGCTGTTTCCCTGGTGCCCGGTCTCTGCATTAGCCCATCTGCCCTCCACCTCGTGCTTGTCCCACATTCACCAGGTTCCCAGCTTCGTCCCATTCGCTCAGTGGCTATCTTGCTGCCGTGCACCTGTGGCCAGGATAAACCCTGCCCTGCCCGCAGCTCCCAGAACCCCTGCCTCCTCACGCCCTCCGCCCCAGCTGGGCCGCACTGCTTGTCGTTTTCCAGACAGCCCTGCTGTGGCCCTGAGGCGCTCCCCTGCTCCATTCCTCTGCTGGAATGCCCATCACACTTTGCTGGCCCGGCCACTGTTCTCCTTGACATGAGTCATCTTGGTTCCTTTCGGGAAAAATCTAAGCGTGAGACAGACAGGAAGAGAAGCTTAAGGCACCGTGATCCCACCACAGTTAGCTCTTGCGTACATGTCCTTCCAGACTCAGCTGGTATATTGGAAACAGTCCTGCCATGTCACAGAAACAGACTGGCATCCAGGCTGTACAGCTAACATAACTTTTCTTCTGTATCAGAACATTTTTTTGTGGTCACTGAACATTGCACTGTCCATCACAGTTGTTGCCTGGTATCCACTTTTCCATTTTTCCATTTATAAGCCCCACTGAGATAAACAACCTGGCACCAATCTTTGCTCGTTGGCTGTTTCCATGGAAGTGAAGCAGCAGATGGGGGAGGGAGTGTCCTTCTAAGAACTCTTGGTCCCTGTTGCCAGCTCGCCCTCTTCCACTCAGCCCTGCCGTGCCCTGGGTCTGGCAGGATTTCTCCTCTTTGCCAGCTGGAGGTGTGACGAATGGTGTTTGATCATGGTGCTGATTTGCATTTCTGGTGAAGCTCATCCTTGTTTTCTCTCAGGCTGTTTGTATTTCTTTTGTAAAACACTCTTCTTGTCCTTTGCCCGTTTTCTTTCTTTTGGCACATTTTGCTATTTCTTACCTTTTCCTTGATAATTCGCTCCCAGCACCACTCGAGACCCACTCTGTGTCTCTTAGTGGAGTCTCCTGGAGGCCCGATAAGCTTTTAAGGAAGGTACCACCCTTAGTGCTTACCCCAGGGTGATCTGAGGCTCCCAGTTCTGAGAACACTGAGGGATCAAAGCGTTGTGTCCAGCAGGGTGGGACAGGACCCGACAACAGGACCCGACATTTTCCTGGTCTCAGCCCTTGTCTGAGGAGCCAGAGAAGTATGCCTGGAAAGGCAAGGGCACAGGCCACATCTGCCCAGGGTGCCCGCCAGGCCTCCTCTGACCACCAGCAGTGTCTGGGAACTTGGAGAAATGTCTGGGGCCCCACCTGGATACACAGCATCAACTGCTCCAGGGGTTATTTATATCATCTGGATTTTAACTGCCTGGAGCTGATGCCAGCAAGATGGAGAACCAGGGCACAGAACCCTCCTTGTGGCCAGGATTGTGTTCCTACGGTTTGGGGAAATAGGGGGCACCAGCCTCCAGGACACCCACAGAATTGCCGTCTTCCCTTCAGCTCCCCACCTCATCTCACCCTCTTTCCCAACTTAGGACCGGCTTGCCCCCAGCTCCGCATCCTGGCCGGCCGCACCCAAGCCCATGGCAGCCTGTGCAGCAGCCTGTGCGGGAGCCGAGTGCACGGCCTGGCTTGGCCCCAGCCCCTACTGCTTGCCCCCCGCCCCTGCTGCTTCCCAGCTCTCAGGCCCCTCTCTGGGGCTGACCTCCATCTCTCCCAGAAGTCTGGGCAGCAGGCTCTTCCTCTCTAGTAGCAGGAGAAGCAGCATCAGGGAGAAGCTTGGGGGTGTGGATTTGCACACCTGCAGCACCCTGTCCCAGGCTGAAGATGGCTCTGCCAGGGAGTGTGCGGACCATGCAGGGAGAAACTAACTCAGGCTGCCTCCCTCCTCTCCTTGAGGCCTGACTCTGGCATCTGCTCGTTGCCCTCCATCCAGGCCAGGCTCCTGCTGCTGCCTCCCCACCACCCCTCTGCGGTCCTCTTGGTGTTTTGCCTTCTGTGGCCCCTCTCCTGCCCATGTACCCTCCCTCATCCACATCTTGACTGACTCAAAGGTGCCCCACTAGGCTTTGCTTGGGCTCAGCCCCACCACTGTCCATCGTCCACTCAGTGGCCACTCCCAGGCCCTTGCCCTGGGGAGTTTTGCTCGGCTCTGCTGGCTGCCCTTCCGCTCCTGGAGCTCACTGGAGTAGGCTCTGCCTTAGAGACCCGGCTCCTGCTCTTCTGTCTGGATTGCTTGAGCCCGCCACATGGAGGTCTTGCTCAGAATCACCACTTGCCAAGGGCTCTCCGGGCTGCCCCGATGTGGCCTGTGCTTTCAGCTCCCCCAGCACAGCAGAGCTCATGCCTGTAGCCCTCTGCAGGGCTTGGTGTTGGAGGTTTTGCCCGTTCATTTCAGGTTTCCTGTTGGGCCTCTCGCAGGTCTGACAGCTTTCATTATGACAGCAGCCATCCTCTGTCCCGAACATCATCAGTCCCCCAGCCAGACCCAGGACCTGACCCCGAAGTAGGTGCTCGGTTATGTGCCGGCTTACTGGGGAGGGTGCAGGAGGAGGCACGGGCTCCTGAGGACATGTGATGTCGGCAGGCATGTGCTCTCGCATCACCAGAAGCATGTCATGGCTGAGGAGCTTGAGGAGACACAGTTGGGGTGATGTTTCTGCATTCTAGAGGAGGCAGTATGCCAGGTGCTGAAGGGTTCAGGGAAACGTGACCCCTGAGCCAGCAGCGGCTGCCTTGGGGTCCAGCAGGGACCCTGATTGGCTGGGAGATGAGACCACAGGATCTGGGCTGGGCAGGGACGCCGGGCAGGGCCCAGGGTGGGAGTCCTCAGTGGGGCTCAATTTCCCCAGCAGCACTTAGGCCACTTGAAACCCTAGCCACGATGGAGACGGGGCGCAGCGATGCCACGCAGAGGAAGAGGCCGCAACGCTCTGTCTGGGGCCATGGCAGATCGGGCAGGCGCAATGGAGGGCAGTGAAGAGGATGTGGGAGTGAAATACCTTGTCTGGCCCGAGAGAGGTGGGGAGTCCTCGCCACTGTGTTCTGTGCCCTCAGTGTTCACGTGTGTCCTCGGACGACCTGGATGTCCCCAGCCTGGTGCTGTCAGTAGTCTTCAGAACTGCGGTGGTGCTGGCGGCTCTGGCCCCACAGCGCCGCTGATGCTTCTCACTCTGCTCAGGGATCCGGAGCCCAGTCCCAGACCTGTGGAGTTTTGTTAGAAATGTGGGTTTAGAGGGTCAGGTTTTGTTGGTTTCTTACCAAAAAAAAAAAAAAAAAATGCCTGTGCAGAGTTGCAAATAACACATATAAGCACCCTAAAGGAAGAGGTGCCCACGAGGTACACTTGGAGACGCCCTCCAGAAAGTGGTCTGGGGAGCGCGGCAGTGCGGGCCCTCGCAGACCAGTGCCCAGCCAGGCGATGGCAGGTGCCCGACTTCCTCCCTGAACTGGTCATGCACGCCGATGGTAAGGAAGCACCGCGCGCGGATCAGGGGCTGTCCTGCAAAGCACTGACCAGTCCTTCAGACCGCCAGGCACAAAAAATAAGGGCGCACTAAGATGCTGTCCCAGCCCATGGAGTCTGAGGACACGTGACGATGAGGTGCGGGCACCGTCCTGAGACAGGAAGGAAGGACTGTGTGTCAGACATGGACTCTGGTTCGTAGTGGTGTACAAGAATTGGTTTGGTTGCCATAACAGATGCACCGTGCTGATGCGAGGTGTTACTAACTGAGACTGGGTAAAGGCCAGGGAGTGGAGTCGCGTAGGAGGTCTGTGTGTTTATTCTTGTGATTATTTTTTCTGTGAACCTAAAAGGGCCCTGAAAGTAAACTTCAGAAAAAAGAACATGGCAGTAAAATAAAAACTAACAAAAGCAGGTTAGGCTGTCTGCCGGGCCAATAGTCTTGTGCGGCTGAGGGGTCTAGGCTTGGGTAGCTCCAGTCTGTCCCAGAGCAGAGGGAGGGAGGAGAGGGAGCATCGCAGCAACCACGTGAGCAGGGAGGACGCGACCGTGCCAGCTCTAGGCCGCCTACTGCTCTGGGGGCAGGTGTGACCATGTGTCTTCCGAGGCTCCCTGCTCACTCCCACTCCCTCACCTGCTCATGCTGGGGCTCCCCTGCCGTCCTGTGTCTGCCCATGGTGTCCAGCTGCTGGTGGCTCCTGTCTGTCCTGAGCGTTTCACAAAGAGGGGCCAGGGACACCCCACCTGTCACCCTGAGGTCTCTTCTGACACTGAGGAAGCTCAGTTTTTTACCTGCCCTGAACTTGAGCTGGTGACTGTCACAGCGGAGTCCACACTGGGAGAGGCCCTGGAGCTTTGGCTGGGCTGTGGAGGTGGGCCAGGGGCTGCTCTGCGGGGCTGGGGATTCTCTCAGCTCTCGCTTCTCCCTGGGCCCCATTCCTTCCCACCTGCTGGCTAGGTCCAGCTGGCGTCACGTTTGGGAAAGTGGAACCAGCGCTAGATGGTGCCAGAGCCCAGCAAGTCTTCCCGCTCTGGGGCATGAGGCTGCAGAGAACAGCAGAAGGGCGACAAGGAGCTGTCCTCAGGCTGTGCTCACTGGCGTGTCCCATGTGGCCCTCCTCATCCTCACCTACCCAGGCCTGCAGCCCATAAGACTGATCATGGCACTTTATTACCTTTTGTGTAACTTTTTTAAATTACGAAAGTGGCCTTTGTTCATTGCAAGCATGTATAAGTTTGCCAAAGAAAGAAAGTTTGCCCCATCTCTAGTCCATGTGCACAGCGGCCACCATTCCTGATGTTTCCGAGTGTTACCTGCTCTTCTTGTCTCTTGACCTCGCCCTTGACCCTGGTCAACTAGAGTCCTGCAGCTTCTCCTGTCCCCTCACCCACCCACTTGCCGGCAGCTGGTTTACCTGTGTCCTCGTGTTTTCCCGTGCAGGACACAGCTTGGGCTATGGCTTTGTGAACTACGTGACTGCAAAGGACGCGGAGAGAGCGATCAACACACTGAACGGCCTGAGACTCCAGTCAAAAACCATTAAGGTAAAGACACGTGATCACCACTCATCTGTTCCGGTCTGGGGCAGCACCCTGCTGAGGCCTGGCCTGGCCTCTGTTACTGTCCAGCTGTTAGCATAGCCACGCCTCTGAGGTCTGGCTTTTCTGACATCAGGGAGCCTGGTCCCCTGAGTCCTTGGGAGTGACTGTCCCAGGTTTTGCATGGCCTCTTTAGCCTCACTAGCAAAGGGTCCGATGAAGGTAACATGTGCAGCAGGGTCAGGCCTCACCCCTGGCCGAGGGTATCCCTGGGGTGTGTCTGCTCATAGGCCGCCTCTTCCACGGTCCCCTGCCTGTCTCTTTGGCTCCTTTCAAGCAGTCCCGTCCTCCATGAGCATGTGGGTCCTGGCTTGTGACAGCAGCAGCACCCTGCAGCCCCGCCCCTGTGCCCTTCCCGTTTCCCCTTAGTGAGTCTTCACACCTTCCTCTGGCCTCTTCATTCCTCATCTGTTGCTCACCCACTGTTTGCACACAGTTAGCAGCTTGGAACCAGTGTTCGCGTGGACCCGGGGCCCCGGGGCGTGGCGCTGTGGGGCTGTGGATGGCAAGTGCTTCTGGTGACAGAGGCGGATGTTAGGGGAGGGCTTCACAGTGATAGGTGGTAACGTGGCTGTGGGGGGCAGTCAGCTCAGACAGCCTCCTCTGGCTCTGCCCTTGGCCACTCCCTCCCCTTGGAGGACAGTGCTGTCTCTGCCTGAGCGGTGGCCCCATTCCTGGGCGTCTGCCTGCTGCTTCCCCTGCTGCAGCAGCACTCGGCCTCTGGGGCCAGCGCTGTGTTCCTCCCAGCCCTGGCTCCCTTGTCCGCTGTCATTCAGGACACCTCTGGACCTCCCCCCAAGCCTCCTCCCTGTGATTTGGCTTCCTGCTGCCGCTAGGCAGCCACTGTGCCCACCCCCTCAGTGCTCACCCTCGCAAGGTGCCCTGCACTGGCTCTCCTCCTCTTGTTCCTGAGATGTGATATATACATGCTGGAATCATTTCTCCCTCAGCTGCTCTCTCTCCCTTTCTCTTTCTCTCCCAGCACTAGGGATTGAACTCAGGGCCTTTACACAGGACTACCTCCTGGCCCCCCCCCACCTTATTTTGAGTCAGGATCTCACCAAGTTGACTGGGTTGGGCTTGAATTTTTGAACTTCCTGCCTCAGCCTGCTAGAGTGCTAGAATTACAGATGCACCATCACACCAGCTTGGACTCATTCCTCCTGCTCTGAATCCAGGTGTGCAGGGCTCTGTGTCATCAGAGTCACTCTGGAGGGGCCCTGGGAACCTTCTTTTTGCCAGCCTATCCTTGGAAGATGAGATGGCCTCCTGTCCCTTCCCTAACCTGCACCATGATTGTGGTTACTCAGTGGCTGCATCCTCCCTGGAGCCACCCCACACACTGGCAGGGTTCTTAGACCAACCTTGTGCCACGTGAGCATGGGCTGTGCTGTGGGCTCCCAGGGCCAGAGCGGAGCCCCTGAGTCCTTGTGTCCACTCAGGCTCCCTGAGGCCCTGCACAGTGGAGGCTGGTGAAGGCAGCCTTGTGTTATGCAGCAGCCTCAGGTTGTCTGTCCTCAGCCTGGGGCTCTCCCCCTCTTAGGAATCTTCTCCTCCATTTCAAAAATGCTTTCACACTCTTGTTTCTGAGGTAGCCAGGCTAAGGCAAGAACAGACCAGTTACTCATAAATGCGAAATTATTCAGATGCAAAACACACAGCCCCGTGTGAATCTGGTCCTTTTACTTCTTCCAGATTGATGTTGGCAGGAAACGGCCCTTCCTGAGGCTGAAGCCAGAAGCTCCCAAGACCCCTGGGGAGCAGGCCCAAGCAGGTGCTGCCTCCCTCCATCCCCTTGGCCAAGTGCAGGTGGCAGCCCTACCTTTGGACAACAGTCTGGCTCCCCGTGGCTTTCCCCCACTCTCCTAGTTCTACAGAAACAGATGAGTCCCTCGTGGACATGAGGGCCCTCGGTCATCATTTCCCATCACCTCGAAAGAGCTACACAGGCCTGGCTGCTTTAGCGGTTCCCCCAGTGTGCTCTGGGGTCCTTGGTCTTCCTGCCCTGCACCCTTACAAAAACTAACCTTTGCTGAGCCCCTGCCAGTGCCCGGGCTGGGCTGGAAGCTTGGCGATGGGGAGACTTCGGGTTGCCTGCCTTGCCCTCAACAGTCTGCAGTGTAGGGGGAACTCACCCATGCAGCTTGATGAAGGCCATCGCACAGATTATTCAGTATTCATCTGCCACTAGCTAGTGTCCTCCAGTTCTTTTCTGACTCATCCACCCACGAGTTTAAGGACACAGTCCCCAAGGAGACTGTCCTGACTTAGATGCCAGATGTACCCTGTGTACCCCAGGCCACCTGCACTTCTGACTGACTGACTCAAGTTTGGGTGTTCCCATAACCCCTCTGCTTCCCGAACTCACAGTTCCAATTACAGTTTGACTATGGAGGATGCAAATCGGGACCCAGCACACAGAGAGGTGCACAGTGCAAGGTCTAGCAGGGTCCCGATCACAGAGCTCCGTGTCCCCACCCCTTGGAGTCAGGGGCCCTCACTGTCTTCTGTGGCAGGCTGTTCGCAGCTGGGAGGTGCCGCTGAGCTTCATGTCCAGAGTTCTGTAGGAGTGACTGGCTCAAAGCCCTGGCCCTCTGACCACCCACTTGGTCTTCCTGGTAACCAGCCCCCATCCTGAGCTGTCTCTCAGCACAAACCCAAGGGTCACCTGAGGCTCCTGAGTGACAGGGAAGGCTCACAGGAACCCCTCAGCAGGAAGTAAGCACATGGCCCAGACCTTTTTCTGTCGTTTCTGTTTTCTGGGTTGAGTTTGGTTGGGGGAGGTCTTGCTGTGTACTCCAGGCCAGCAGACAGATTCTCATAGGCAAGTGTGGCTCATGACCAGAGCCTCTGCCAGGTGCCAGTCTTCTGCAACCCCCAGTGTCTCTTGGGAGCACTGTTGTGCAGTGATGTCAGTGCCCAGATTGCCCCAAGAGGGTCCTGGGATGGGCTCCAGCAGTGCCAGGGAAGGTCTCCCAAGAGAGCCAGAGCTAGTCTAGGGAGGAGTTAGCCAGGGACCCACAGAGGCCAGGGTGGGCACAAGGCAAGGGTGCTGTGAGGTGGGAGACCTGGTGCCTGCACGTGCGGGGACTCTGGACGTCTCCCCATGGACGGGGCCTTTCTGGGGCTCAGGCCTGCCCCACACAGCCAGCCAGTTGTCCTGCTGCCCGACATGTTGCCTTTTTGCCCTGACGATAGCAGACATCTGTGGTGGAGTGGACACACTAAAGAGCCAGGCCGAGTGAGGCGCAGGGGCCGCAGACTGTGTGACTCATGCAGCTCGCACTTGGACTTGTGGCGGTGGGCCCTTCCAGGCCTCGTCTGTCCTTGCCGCCCTGGAAGGCGTGAACCCTGTTCAGGGCCCCAGAACCAGTGTTTTGAAGAAGGAAGTGGCATCCCAGAGTTGCAATGGGAGGGTGGTGTGGCCTCTGGCGCTGACTGCCAGTGTCTGGGGGCTTTGTCCGGAGCCAGAACAATGTTGCTTGTGTCACCCGGGCTGGAGCAAGAGCAGTGGGCAATGCAGAGGGGTGGCTTCTGAGCCCCAGCGGTCTGCTTGTTCCACGGGTGGCCACCCACAGCCTGCACTCTGGGTGCTGGGGACAGCAGGCACTGCCCAGTGTTTCCTCCATGGAGTCCATTAGGTGGAGTCCATCAGGTGAACTCCATGGTGCCCCCAGTGGTGACAGAGGCAGTGGCCCTGCCTAACTGGGGCGGGGGAGACACACCACAAGGGAAGTGTGAGAGCTGCCAGGGCAGCTGTGCTGTACCTCCCAGACCAGGCAGCTCAGACCAGAGTAGCCACACCTCACACTTGTCATATGGAGTTGCCTGGAAGTCCCAGGTCAGGCTGCCTGCAGTGTCCCTTCCAGAAGCACTGGGGATGTATTTGTCCCAGGCCCGCTCCCTGGCATTTCTGGGCTTGTAGGAACGCCACCCGGCTCTCTGCCTCCATTGTCACATAGAACCCTCCCTGTGCATGCCTATGTCTGAATTCCCCCTCGGGTTAGGGGGGAATTCCTAAACCACGATCACAGTGGTTTAGGGGCCCCATCTGAACTAAGGACACCTGCAAGGAACTTGCCTCCAAATCAGATCATGTTCTGAGCTCCAGGGAGTTAGGAACTTCAGTGTGAATTTGGATTGGGGAGTGGGGTAACCCTTAGAAATTCCCCAGGAATGGGACAGGAAAGGACTTGATTGAGGCTGAAGAACAGGTGTCACCTGGAGTTTAGGAAAGAGGAACAGCACCCCAGGACACCCTGAGGTCCATGCACTCCTGCTGGGGGCCCACTGCCCTAGTGCAGCCTGGTTTGATTCTGTTTGACCTGTTCTTGGGAGTGACTGGGTACAAGGCCCTTGAACATCCCTGTTGTCCTGTGGTGTGGCAGCTTTCCTCGTACTGGGCTCAGGGCGTTTCCCCTTAGGGCTTCATCCCGGGCCCAAGTGTCACCAGCACGCTTGAGCTCTGCTCTACCAGTGCCAGGGACAGCTTGGGTGCCTGTTCCCCTGTATCCGCCTCGAAAGCCAAAGTTGATCTCAGAGACAGTGCAGTCCGGATGGATGGGTCTATACAGGGCCAGGGCGCAGAGTGGGAGGTCCTGAGGTGCAGGGGCTTCTTCCAACTGCCCTGCCCAAAGTGGCTGCCTCTGAGCAGGCTTTTGGTAAAGTCGGAGGGATGTGACTGGGGTGCTGCCCTCGGGTAGGACTACTGCAGAGGCAGTGGGCCAAAGTGGGACCGAGGCGCCCCACCCCCACCCCCACCCACCCACCAGCCTCCTGGAACCCTCTTGCCCAAGCCTGCTGGCCTGAGCCCTGCCCTTCTGGAGTGCTGGCTCTCTGCCCTGCCCCCCTACCCTCCTGCCAGCTGCTGCACTGCCCCTAGTCCTTCCTCCTGGGCTACGGACCACACAGGCATCAGCCTCGACCTGAAGAGCACCACACACCTTTGCCTTCCTTCACTTCTGGGGGCTCTCTTCCTCGTTCTCTGGCTGGTCACATAAGCATGAACACATGAGGCTGAGGCAGGAGGATCTCCAGGTTCAGGGCCAGCCTGAGCTTCGTGCTAACCCCTGTCTCAAAAATGAACAGGATAGTGAATGCTTGCATGCTGGAGCTCACAGGCCCTCAAGGGCATGTGTGGAGAGCCCGCCTGTGGGCGGCAGTATTGCTCCTCTTAGAGGGACACCCAGTGGGGCCTGCCTGCTGTGGCCCATGGCCAGCACACCCACGGGGGCGAGAGCCCACAGTGAGAGATGAGGAAATGGGCCTGGGGTGTGACCTGCGTCCCACCTGTGGCGGGCCGGTCTCCCATCCTGGGAGTAGAAGTGCTGTCCCACCGGGAGTGGCAAAGACCAGGCGAGGGAACGCGACGAGGTGTCTGCCATCCCTGGCCCTGGTGAGCCACCTCATGGCCCTGTGGATGATGGGTTACCAGTGAGAATGGTCCTGCGCTCAGTTTCTTAGCACAGCGCTAGCTTTCCCTAACCCCAGATCATGGGGTGCTCCCTTCATATTTCAGCCGCATGCCTGTCCTAATTTCAGGAAGTGGTTTTGTTTTTAAGGTGTCATATGCTCGGCCAAGCTCAGAGGTCATCAAAGATGCCAACTTGTACATCAGCGGGCTCCCGAGGACCATGACCCAGAAGGACGTAGAGGACATGTTCTCTCGGTTCGGGCGAATCATCAACTCCCGAGTCCTTGTGGATCAGACCACAGGTACAGTGGACAGCCCAGGACAGGCTGCGGGGCTTCCCTCCGGGCCGGCCCAGCTTGCCAGGGAGACAGCTCGCTGCTAGGCTTTTTGTCGTTGGTTACTCCTGAGACAAGGTCGGGATCAAAATGAGAAGGCATTGACTGTCACTGGTGATTTATCCGGGGGCATTCAGAAGAGCCCAGGGTTAGGCCAGATTGTAGGGTGAAAACGCCCAGGAGTCCTGGCATCTCCTCCAAGGCTCCTGGTGCTGGGCCGGGCCTGTGGGCAGGGTGGGAAGGCGCTACCCGCTGTCCACTGCTGTCCGTACTGTAGGCGGCCGGTGTGCGAGTGTCTGTCAAGCCCCAAGTCTGCAGTTCACTGCCCCAAGGGGATAGGTTGGCTGTTCGAGAGGAGACCCTCCCTGGGCCCCACGATTTGGCCTCCCCTCAGTGGTACACACCAAGCTCAGAGCTCAGCCCCCACTCAGCTGCCAATCCTGCCATCTCACCTCGAGGCTTGGGATGTTGGGCTGGGGATCTTCCCTGCCAGGCGTGTCCTCACCTGAAGGATAGGGTCAGGGTCAGGCTGCCCCAGCTCAGAAGCCGCACTCTTCCTGCCAGGCTCCACGAGGCACGGGTCTTCACATTGCTGGGTGTCTGGGCACAGCAGCACCCCTGGGGAGCCTGCACCCTCCGAGAGTGGGAGTGTGGGACCTCCCACCAGGATGGGTGGGGCAGGGCCCGAGGAGGGGAGGAGGCCGTCGCGCTCATGCTAAGGCCCACTGGGCTTCTGGAGCATGGGCCCTGGTGGGTCGGGGGGTCCTGGTGGGTCAGGGGGCTCTGGGTGTGGCCCGTAGCAAGTGGATGCCCCATGCCGACCTGGGGTCCTCACACAAGCCCTTCAGTCCACCCTAGCTCTGGGATGGATGGAACCCCTAGGTCTGCACCAGAAGAGTTTCTTATGGCACCCTGGAGTCCCCCTTACTAACCTTCAAGGGCCATTTCCATGGCTACACTCAGCTGGCCGGCACATGGGTGCACTGCCACCGAGTCTGAGTGTGAGTGTCTTGAGCGGGGTGACCAAGTGGCATGTGGTCAGCTCCTCGACCCTCCTTTTCTAGATGCCACACGGACTTCTATCCAGCCTTTATATCTAGCCTCTACCCAGCACTGCTGGGAGGGGAGCTGGCAGCTTTCAAGTGGAGCCGCCTCCTTTGAGGATGCACCCCACTACCTAGCTTTCCTGGGGCTCCCCTTAGCTTCTCGGGCACCCACATCCTTCCATGCCGAAGATGGTCACTTCTACAGACAGCTTCCCACATCTGTGTGCTGGGGATTTTGCCTCCTTCCCTTCTGCAAGGGCAGCGTCTCTGTATGGGACCCCACATCAGCCATGAGCCTCGGGGTGGTATGTAGGACCCTTGTGCTCTCCCCTAGTGTTTGCTGCCAGCCTGGCCTCTTGAGTGAGGGGGAATGGGGTTCCCGCCCCACGCCTATGCCCAGCAAAGAGGGTATCCCAAGGGGCCCTCTCACAGCCCCTCCCTCAGCCCCGCTTCCCCGCCTTGGGGTGCTGAGGGTGAGGACTTGGAGTGGCCACCCGCCCGGGCTGCCTCTGCCGGACAGGCTGCTATTGCTGGGGCCTTGCTAGGCTGGGTGGGAGGAGAGAAGGGGTGGCAGGTGGGTTCTGGAGTTTGCCTTCAGATGACAAGCTTCAAGGGGAGGAAGCTGGGGTGCTCTCCTGAGAGTCTTCGCATCCTGAGCAGATGTGGTGGTGCACACCTGTCATCCCAGCTACTCAGGAGGCTGAGGCAGGATGGAGAGTTGGGGGCCAGCCTGGGCAAGACACTGGCTAAAAGTTAAAAGAAAGGGCTGAGGTGTAGGTCAGCGATAAAACACTTGCTTAGCATGCACAGGGCCCTGGGTTCCATCCCCAGTACCAAAAAAAAAAAATTTTTCATAGCAAACAAGACTATTTTTTTAGTTTCTTTGCTGCTTTCTTGTGATTGTGCACTTTATTAGTTCACTCAGGGAGACTATGCCATTTCTTGGTCTCTGCTCTTAATCCTAAAAACACTGTAAAAAATAAAAACAATGCACAGCCATCTTCATAAGGTGCATTTTGTCTCCCTACATGAAATGCTGTTCTTTCTTTCTGGGTTTTCTTCATTTCACTCGGGCAGGTTTTGTTCGAAAGCCCCTGTGCAGAGCCCGACAGGGAAACCACCCTCACTCACCCTTGCTTTCCGGCCGGCTGCACGCAGGCCTGTGGAGACAGAGTGGCGCTGTCTCCCTGCGGCCACAGCTCTCCATCCTGCTTTTGTTCAGGTTTCCAGGGCTAAGCTGGCCTTCATACGCATAAGAATAAATGAAAGCAGTACCTGCCAGACCTGTGTTTTCAGGGCTTCTTCCTGACCTGAATTGGACACTGAGCTCTGGTCTGAGGCTGTCCTGCTCCCTGGCCTACAGGCAGCGGGTCTGACCTCACCAAGCTATGGGGGCCTCTGCCCAGGTGACGTGTGAATGCAGGTTTCACCCACCACGGCTCCCAGCGGTGGCAGCTTTGAGACCACCGTGCCGGGGGAGCGGGTGGCCTGAGATCGAGGCGGTGGGGCCCACTGTAGGACCAGCTGTAAGAGAGCCCTCACCTGTGGGCTGTGGGGGGAAGTGGCCTGGGCAGCACCCCTCAGCAGGTACCCTGAGGCCCTGTGTTGTCCTGTCGGCCCGCTTTGCTCAGTGTTGTTTGCCGTGTGCTGAAAGAGAAGAAAGCCCCCCTTGGCCTTTGGCAGTGGTGAGAAGGAGGGTGCCGAAGCTCGGCTAGGGCAGCCTCTCGCCGGGCAGCGCGTGGGCTCCCAGCCCAGAGATGGCACTCGCGCCCGGCTGGCCTCTTCCCCACACTCTAGCCTCCTCTTGACCTTCATTCCACCATTCTTCTCCCCAGGAGATGGGGCCGGTTCATTGCCCCGCATCCCTCCCCTTGGCACATCCAGCCCTTACCTCATTCCTCGTTCCTTGAGTTCTTCAGAGTCAGGTCTGCTCGCCCTGTGCCCAGCTGGCCTGGAACTCTGATAGGCGAGGCGGAAGACAACCCAGCTCTCCCTCAGTGTGCGTCTGCTCCCTTCTCGCCCTTGGGCCCGGGTCTCGGGCCGCTCTGTGGCAGGACTGGGGCTCCCCCTCCAGGCAGGAGCGGACTAGGCCCCGAGGGCCCCTCAACTCCTAACTTGCTTGGGAGTCTGCAGTGAGTTCCGCTCAGGGCACCTACCTGGCCACTTTCCTGGGCGGCCTCGAGGCCAGTGGCTTCCTCTCTTTCTGGGGACAGTTGGGGGTCGAGGGAGGTCCCAGGACTTCACAGGGGAGTCTCCCAAGAAATGGATGAGGTGCCCAGCAGGAAGAGCTGGAGAGTGGCTGGCTGCAGGACTTCACTCCCTCCTTGGGGAAGGGGGAGGTGTGCGGGCTGAGCCAGCACCAAGTGGGCTGAGCCAGCACCAAGTCCCCAGGGTAGGTTGGGAAGATGTAGTGGCGTGGTGGACACCCCCAGCCCACCCCATGGCTCCCTGCTCACGGTGGGCCCTCAGGCAGCAGCTGGAACAGAGCCCAGAGAGGGGTTCGAGACCTGACCGTGGTGACCACCCTCCCGCACGTCCATGTCTCCACACTGTGGCCCCGGTAGCTGAAACAATAAATGTGACTTCTCCTGATCCTGCTTTCATTTAAAAAAAAAATAGATTGGAGTATCTTATTTGGAATATTTGTCAGCAAAATAACCTGTAGCACTGAGACTGTGGCGTCTTTGCTTCAACTAGAAAGACTGAAGCCTTAATCTTTATCAGTCGTTGTTTATTTGCTTTAATCAGTTCATTTGTTTTTTTCTTTAGGTTTAACTTTCATTTATGTCGTTGACCAGACGTCCAGTTTGAACCGCAGTGGACTGACTTGACTTTTGCTTTTCAGTTTTGCAAGTCCTTTGTGTTTTTCCCCCTAACTCCTTTTTTGTTGGTTTGTTAAAAAGGTTTGTCCAGAGGGGTTGCGTTTATCCGGTTTGACAAACGGTCGGAAGCAGAAGAGGCAATTACCAGTTTCAATGGTCATAAACCCCCAGGTTCCTCTGAGCCCATCACAGTGAAGTTCGCAGCCAATCCCAACCAGAACAAAAATGTGGCGCTCCTCTCGCAGCTGTACCACTCACCCGCAAGGCGCTTCGGGGGCCCCGTGCACCACCAGGCGCAGAGGTTCAGGTGAGTCCGCGGGACGCCCGTGTCCGCTGCGGGCCAGCCCCGCCCTTCAGGCCTCACGTCCCCTGCTGGGTGGTGACCACACCACTGGACAGTGGGGGGTTCGCGGCCACGTGCCGCCTCCCTGAGAAGTGCATCTGTACCGAAGCCAGGGACGGCTGTCTGTCGGGGGCCTGGTCCCGGGCTCCCTCAGGTACCAGCATTCACAGGTGCTCACGGCCTGCACACGGCTTCTTGTCACAGCATGAGTGCTGTGTAAGTAGCACCGCACTGTGTAGTGTCTAGGGGCGGTGACACAGGTCTGACGCGTTCGGTGCGGGCCTGGGCTTTTTCGATTTTCAGTCTACAGTTTGTTGATTGCAGATACAAAGGGCTGACCGTGCATTTCTGGATTGTGACGACACCAGGCCCCAGGCCCCTGGGAGGTGCACTTGTGCACCAGATGGAACTCGGGCGTAAAGGACCACTGGGCGTCCGGGGGAGAGGAGGTGGCGCCCAGGGATGCTTCGTGGGGAGCTGAGCCTCACCCACACTTGGGTGTCTCCCTTAACGTTTTGTGGTGGTAGGGGCGGACCACAGGGCCCCGAGCCTGGGGAGGGCTCTGCCACCGACCTAACTCCCCGGCCGTGTCTGCAGTCTAAACCCTGGTCCTAAGTCAGGCCCGTGCGCACACCCAGCGTGTCATTTTTGTATCTGGATGTTCAGTGGCTGCCCTGGTGGGGGCAGCTTCCCTATGTCCTGAGCAGTCAAGACGAGGCTGTCAGAGTCAGCAGCGACAGGAGCAGTGGGGACCCTGACGCAGGGGCGGTTTGGTTTGCGTGTGTCAGAATGTCGGGAGCAGCTTGGGCCTGTTTCAGGGTGAGAAGGCCTTTGCTCCGTGCTTTGCAGATTGCCCATCTTTGTTGTGGGCAGTGAGGTTAGATAGCACCTGCTCGCTCTGCGCTGCCCTTTAGGGGACAGTTATTTCACGGCGGAGCTTGGTGGAGTTTTCAGCACTACTTGATTCAGAGCTGTCCTACCTTGCCCGTCTGGTTTAGACCGAAGCTGGGGAAGTGTTTTTGGACAGAATTGAGGTGGATTTTTGTTTTGTTTTGTTTTTGATTTTTTGAGATAGTGTCTCACCATGTAGCCGAGGCTGGCCTCAAACTCAAGACAGTCCTCCTGCCTCAGCCTCCCGAGTTCTGGGATCACAGGCATGCGCCACCACGCCTGGCTGGTGGATTTTGAAATCCAGCTTTGGGAATCCAACAGCAACACAAAGAGCACTGCTCCTGAGAGGCTGGGTGTATGGAAAGTAGCACTCAAGGAGGCTCTAACTGGAGAACGGGGGAAGGATGGAGGAGGAGCAGAGGCCTTGGGTCACAGTCCGGGGGTCAGAAAAGAGGAAATGAGAATAGAAGAAATCACTGGCCAAGCTGGAAAGTGACGGAGCAGCCAGAGGGACATGGTGCCCGAGAGAAGGAGAGGCGGGGAGTCTGGAGGGAAAGAGGAAGGGCTTTGCTGCTGAAGGCGGGGAGATCGGGAGGGGAAGAAAGGCAGAGAGTGGTGGGGAGCTCCCTGGAAGGTCCTGCCACGTCCAGAAAAGCCACAATCAAGGAAGGAGCTGTTCTCCCTGCTCTATCAGACACAGGTGCGTGTGGGGGAGTTCTCTCCTGTCAGGGTCTGAGAAATCAGCTCTCAATAGGAGAACACCCAGCCAACAAGAGTAAACCCAGAGAGCAACAGCCACCCTCAGTGCACAGGCCTGCAATCCCAGCACTTGGGAGGCGGAGGCAGGAGGATCACTGCAAGTTCAAGGCCAGCCTGGGGTACATAGTGAGACCCCTTTGCAAAAAACCACAAAGCAAAGGAACCCAAAAAACTCACCAAACCAAAATGATACCAAACCCAGGATGCTCGAGTCCCTGTATAAAATGGTACGATGTTCGCATAGAACCCGTACACATCCTCCTGTAGACTAAATCATCTCTAGCAAACTTCTGACTTGTAATGCCTGATACAGTGCACGTGCTGTGGAAATAGTTGTTCTACTGTGTTGTCTAGGAATAGTGACAAGGAAAAAAGTCTGTACGTGCCCCGTTTTTCTTAATATGTTCTTCCACCTGCTGTGGATTGAATCACAGACGCAGACCCTGTGAGTAGGGCAGGCCTGGTGCCGGAGCTGTGTGGAGATGGAGATGGCTGAGGACTCAGGACCAGACAGGTGGCACTCTCCAGTTCTCTGTGCAAGTCAGCTCAGACCCGTGTCCCGCAGACCCTAGCCGCCTGTCCTCACCCTGTGCCAACGATGCTGGGCCTTGATATGGTCCAGTAGCCTGGGTGTCACCCAGAGACCACTGAGCCACTTGACTGACTCATGTCCTGCTTAAACTGATGTTTGCAGTTTTTAAAACCATGGCCAGTACTACATCCTGTTTCCTTCTCCACTGTGAGGATGGTGGCCCTGGGGCCGAGCCGCTTGCTCTATGCTGGTGTGTGCGGAGGGTGACAGATTGATAGCGCCTGCCCCCGTTTCTGTTTGGAGCAGATACTTCTCCAGGTGTACTGTGCGGCTTCACTGCAGCTGCGTCCCACTCAGCTGTTAGGAAGTTGGCCCCCGGCCTGCTTGGTTCTGTAATCGCGAGGTGTCTAGAAGGCAGCATGGCTTCACTTAGTTCTGTCTGTGCCTTCTTAACCCGTGCACAGCATCCACACATTGCCTGGACTTCGATGCGCAGGAACGTGTGGCTGTGGACAGAGCGCCACATATCAGCTGGTTGAGTGCCCAAGGTTGTGGGCGCCCCTCCCAGGCCTGCCCCGGGTCTGGAATTTGCAGCCCTCAGCGGTTGGCCCAGGTCCTTATGGGAGGGCTCGAGCCAGCCCAGAGCTGGCGGGGGGGATGGTTCCTCCTTGTGCTCTTCAGTGGGCCCGTGAAGGAAGAGGCACTACCTTTGGAAAATGAGCGCCCCCTTCCCCTGCACTTGTGTGTGTGCACATGCATACACATAGAATTTGGGGCGTTTCTTTAACCTGCAGAGGAAGGGGCTTGAAGAAGCTACCGTCTTTTAAAACGTGGGGTGCTCCTGGAGCAACCACCCAGCCTGCATGCACACAGTAGGAGTGGTGGGCTCTGTGCCAGCCGTTGCCCTCTGTCCAGCAGGGAGCCCACCCCTGCACTGCCATGCCAGGTTCCTTTCCCAAGCCTCTCGCGGCCCCTGCTGCGCCCAGCTTTTTTTTGTCCGTGTAGCCTGAGCTTCAGGACAGGAAGGGGCCACACGTACCGGGCCACCCGTCCCCCGCCCCGTGTCGCTTGGTCTGCGTGACCATGACCTGAGCGCCGTGCTGTTTGTTTGCTAGGTTCTCCCCCATGGGCGTGGACCACATGAGCGGGCTTTCTGGCGTCAACGTCCCGGGAAACGCGTCCTCAGGCTGGTGCATCTTCATCTACAACCTCGGGCAAGATGCCGACGAGGGGATCCTCTGGCAGATGTTCGGCCCCTTTGGCGCCGTCACCAATGTGAAAGTGATTCGCGACTTCAACACCAACAAGTGCAAAGGGTTTGGCTTTGTGACCATGACAAACTATGAAGAAGCTGCAATGGCCATAGCAAGTCTGAACGGCTACCGCCTGGGGGACAAAATCTTACAGGTTTCCTTCAAAACCAACAAGTCCCACAAATAACTCGCTCATGCTTTTTTTGTACGGAATAGATAATTAAGAGTGAAGAAGTTGAAACTTTTTTGTTAGTGTACAACTCATTTTGCGCCAATTTTCACAAGTGTTTGTCTTAGTCTAAATGAGAAGTGAAAAGGTTTTTATACTCTGGGATGCAACCGACATGTTCAAATGTTTGAAATCCCACAATGTTAGACCAATTTTAAGTTTCTTAAGTTATTTCCTTTAAAATATATATTAAACAGAAACCTAAGTAGACCGCGTTGACTAACCAGTCCCTCTGGATGGTGGTGAAACTGAAGCATGCTTTACTCTAAGACTGTCTAACACTCGCTCATTTGATGTCTCCACAACTGGATAAAAAAGTGATCTTTCAGTTTTAGTTTTTAATCTAAAGATGTTAGACAGATGCCGAGTGTGCGTTTCCTCAACTGCTTCAACATCTTAAGCGATGTATGCTTTGGTTGACAGGAAGTTGCTTTCCCGAGCGGGTCCCACTGCCACCTCCTGCTCACTCAGGCCTGTGCTCCACCAGGTGTCCTGGGAGTGGCCGCGGCTCCGTCCGGCGCAGGCACCACCAGGGAGGGGCCACGCGCCTGGCTGGGCCCGGCCCTCCGGAGAAGGGCACAGAGGTGTTTTGTGAGCCCGGGCACCCACGGGAACGGACCAAAGAGTTTCAGGGAAGCTGCAGTGTATTCCAGAGTCGCCCTGAGCTCCAGGCACTCCTAAAGACATGTCGCTGCTCTGCCATCCCGGTTTCTGTCCACACTTGCATGCACGGTGCCCCACCTGTCGGATCCTGTTGTTGAGAATGATTTCTCCAGTTTCCAAGAGCATTTAACACAGCTTGAATGCATAAGATAGCTCTATTTTTTAATAACACATAAACATTTGAGCATTGTATTTCTCGCATCCCTCCTTATGAGCGCTAGACTTTTCTATCTTAGTCAGACTTTGTTTTGGAATTTTGCTTTCTTATGGACATTCAGCAGAAAAGTACTTCTTGCCAGTTATCTATTAACAAAACCTTTGATTTGTAGTTTTAAAGATTAACCCTCGAAAGTTCTCTTCATAACTGCCTTGACATTTTGGGTTGTTCTGTTCTGTTAATTTTCTTTTGCTTTTTTGTGTTTTTTGTTTGTTTTTACTTTTGCATTTAAGACCATTAAATTTGATTTTGTTTTGCTCGAGTTTTGTTTTGTTTTTTGTTTTACCTTTTCTTTCTTTTTGGCTAGGGAAGGCACAGACAGCCCAGGGCTCAGGGAGGGTCACAAGGCCTTGAGGAACAAGCACTTGCCCTGAAGAAAGCGCACTTGGAAACCGTGGCGTAGGAGTGGGCAGCCACGGAAAGGTGGTTCTCACTCCAGGAGCGGGTAGGAAGGGAGCAGACAGGCCCTCGCGGAGCAGCCACTCGAGGACGCCACGATCATGTTTTATGAGTAATCGGAAGAGGGAACTCAGTCCTGGCAGCTTTTAGCCTTGATGTGAAATGTCAAACATGTAATGACAGGTGGTTTTTTAGTTCTTAATGTCACAGGATGACAGCGTTATTTATCTATTTATTTGTTTCTTTATCTAGCTATTTATTTATTTAAGTGGAACGCAGTAACAAGCATGACCATCTCCAGAGCAGGTCCGCGTCTCCAGAAGCCCTTGGACAGCTTGAGGCTGCCTGTTCCTTGCCCCCGTTCCTTCATCCCTCACAGAGGGACAGTTTACATTGTCTTCGTGGATCAAAGAGGCTGCCGTGAACGCTGGGCCTTATCTCCTCAGAGTGGGCCACAGGCTGTGTGGGACCTCCTCCTTCCCCAGAAACCCCAGCCTGCTTGTCTGCATTCGACACAAAGAGGGTCCCTGCTCTGTCTCCCCAGGGCATTCCCTCCCCCAGGCCCAGAATGTTTTCCTGGAAAAATAGGCCTCTGAGGTCCCTTGAGCTGGCATCTTAGAAGTAAAGGTGGTCCCCTAACTCCCACGTGTTTCCCCCAGCCTTAGCCAGTGTCCCATCCGTGCAGAGACTTGAGTCTCAGGTGTGAGCTGTTGGGGGGTTGGTGGGCTCACAGCTCCACCACCTCGTCTCTGGGCTGTGAGGACTGTTCTGATCGTGGGTGGCCAGAGGGGAGCCCTTGAAGCTTCTCAGTTCCATGAAAGCCACGTTTCTGGTGGTCTCCACTGTGAACAGCCTCCTAGCCAAAACTCCCAAGGGATTCACTCATTCCTCGGGAAGCGAAATGTGCCAGGGCGTGGGAGGAGTTCAAGTTTGAAACGGCGCTCCTGAGAAGCAGTTTCCCGTCGAGGCCCGAGATGCTGGCCAGGGCTGTGTTTTCTGTGTCTTCTCTGGACCCCTTTGCGAAAATAACTCCCTTTTGAAAAGGTACAACCTTGAAAAGGTAGAGAAAAAAAAGGAAAGAAAAGGAAGTCCCGACCCAAAAGAAGCCGTTGAAAAACTTTGCATAGATCCCTTGTATGTTGTCAAGCAAAATGAGTGCTTCTCCTTTTATTTGGGAATTTTGATGGAGAAGCATGAAGAGCAGATGTCCGTTTGTGCAACGCGTGGTGCAGTACATTTCAGAGAGGCTGTGGTGGAACTCTCCCGTGCGTCCACCGTGACCTCCCCCAGGACTTAGCATTCCCGCGGCAGCTCGGTGGGGGACCTGGGCTCCCCACACGGCTCTGGCCTGGTGCGCTTTTCAGTGTGTCATGCCAAGCAGTGGCTTTCTGTGCTGGCCTTGCCTCTGGTCCCCACGCTGTCACTTAGTCCCCGCCCGCGGTCCTCGCCTTCCATGACTCCCTGAGAGCGGCCGCCTTGGGTCTCCTCCCCCAGCAGGTGCGTCTCCCTCACCAGCCGCCAAGTGCAGCTGCCTTAACCTTTGAGAGTCTGCACTTGGTGTTAGTTCAGGAAACCCCACGTGTCTAGGGCCGGAAATGTGCAGCTGTAGGAACCGTGGAGTTGGAGTCAAGGGGTCCCTGCTGGGTCCCAGAAGCAGCTGAGCCCCATGTCAGTTAGTAACGGCCACGATTGCCTAGCCTGGTTTGCCGTTTGTCTGTCTCTAAATCGTTGAAAAGACGCGATGCCCCTGTCCAGCACTGGCTTGAAAATCGGGGTTGACATCTCTTCACTGTTCCGTCTCACATCAGCGCAGCCTGATTTCATTTCCGCACGCTTTGGGCAGCCAGCCTTCCTGCTCTGGAGGAGAGAGAGGGAGCTAAGGAGGCCTCTGTGCCCGGCCCTGGTCCTTCCTCCCTCCTGTCTTCCCTGACCTGCCCGCCTCTAGGGGAGACCCAGGGCCCGTCACACTTGCGGGGTCACTGAGAAAGTGCTTTCCGAGGAGTGGCGCTGATAATCGGCACGCGCTCACCAGCGCAGCAGAGCCCGAATCGCCCCCGACCTCGAAGATTGTGTTACATTCCCACAACTTTCAGTGGTACGGTTTTTTGTTGTGTTGTTGGTCATTAGGGGAAAGAAAAAAACTTGTAAGTCATTGACCACAAGTACCTAAGCTAGGCTGATGGGGACCTGGTGAGAATCGTGTGTCCCTCCCCCTGAAGAGAAGGTTGTCCGTCCGCTGGTCAGGCCGCCCTTTGCCCTGTGACGCCCACCGACGGTGGCCGGCTTGGGGGAGGAGCGGTCTCCATCAGCTGACTCCCTTGTTGTACAGTAGATGGCTAGACATTTTGTATATTAGTGTGTTTTAAGTTATTGATTTGTTTTATATGAAATAATTTATTTTTCAGGTACCATTTTTCATTTTAACTTTGTTTTTACATGGGTTTGTTTTCAATAAAGTCTGACACTGCTGTCCGAAAGTCAACAACAAAGTGAATCCTATTGTGTTCTTTTGAGGATACTTATGTAACTAGCTTTTTTTTTTAATTATTATTTTCAGAAAAAGAAAGGGAAAAAAGACCCTGAGTTTTCCATCTCCCCATTGCCTTTTTATTTTTTCCTTTAAATCCTTGTGAATAAATGTTCTGTAGTGTTTTAGGAGGAAAAAGCAAACCTAGATTTTGATAATCCAGAAGATTTCAGATTAATAAAGAAGCTTTGAAAGAAGACCATTTTTCAAAATTTTAGTGACGTGTGAATATTTTTTGTCAATGGCTTTCTCAAAGAGAATGAAACTTTTGCACCATTTTCAGAGTTTTTATAGAGATGCCAAATTGATATATTTACATGTAATGGAAACATGAAAAAGTTTTATTAAACAGTTGTTCATAGCTGTGTAGACATTTTAATTCAGTTTCCAAAGCTCTCAAAAGCGTATTTTTGAAGTACGGAGTGATACGGTTTGGGGCGTTACTGATGATTCCAAAAGACTCAATTGTCCAACACGCAGTTCCTTCCGCAGGTACCAGGTTTGTGTTCAACACTGTATGTTACCGATGACTGGAATTCTGTGATATTTTGGTAATAAATGAAGTGGGATAATTGAGCCGTGGTGGTGTGGGGGTGATCGTGTGTGACTCGTGAGCAGCCCGCCCGCGGCCACCCTGCTCCTGCCCGCATGTCCCGTTCCCCCGGGGTGGGCTCAAACGGCAGAGACCCAGAGCCCCTGTTTCCCCAGGGTCACAGTCCCTGGGATCCGGCTGCTCCCCACACCAGCTCTGCCCATCGTTTGACCTCCCTTCCCCTGACGATGACTGTCTCTTCCCCTCTGCCCGTGTTGGACCTACGCGGCCATCCCTGAGGCTGTACGGAGTGGCTTCTGGGACTAAATTCCTTTGGGGCCGGGAGTCTTGACCATCCAGCTCGCTAGAGGCAGGACACCGAGGGTGAGGCGCACCATTCTCGGGGTCAGGGCCCGGGCCCAGGATGCTGCCTGCCATCCACGCTCCCCTGGCCTCCCTGCCTCCTGGCCAGCTTTCTGCCCTCAGGGTCCTTCCCGCAGCTGCCCCGGCCTCTGCTGGGGGATGCTCGCTCCCAGTCCGTTCAGGGGTCAGGGCTTGTCTGTCTTCAGACTTCCTGTGGGCTGTGGAATTTTAAATTCCACCTTCTGCTCACCCCAAGGACTCCATTCTGCCCAATTGCTTTCTCCAGCTGAAGGCTGTTGGTGCGAGGAGGGGGAGGGACCCCCGGGGTCTGGAGAGGAATTCAGCTCAGGGGGCCGCTGTGTGCAGGGCAGAAGGACTGGCCCAGGGCGGCGCAGGGTCCTTCCCCAGGAGGGCACCCAGAGAGCACTGGGAGCTGACTGGAGCCACTGGGGGACACACAGGTGCCCTCTGTCCAGGCAGCAGCCTGAGCCGCGCGACTCGGCCCCAAGCAGGTGCGGCAGGCCCGGGAATAGCCTTTGATGAGCTGTAGCTGCTCGGGACGACGCTAGAGCCCGGTTGCCAAGAAGCCGCAGAGGCCTGAACCTGGGTCAGAGGCCGCGAGGACATGACAGTCCTGCCAAACCTGCCTCTACCTGATTAACAAAGTTTTCTCCCGCGCCCACAGAAGTCGCTGATGGATCGCACCAACTACCGATGGTATAATAGAGACACTCCAGGGGACACAGAGGATGCAAGCACACACGGCAACCCGCACGGAGCACCAGCTCGGGCCAGCGTGTGTTCAAGGTCCCGCACTGAGCCAGCTGCGGTGGCGCACGCCTGGGATTCCCATACTGGGAGGCCCACAAGCTCAAGCCCAGCCTGGGTGACTTAGCGAGACCCTGTTTCAAAAGTTGGCTTTTTAAACAAATTAACAATAAAAGCTGGGGATGGAGCTCCAGTGCAAAGGCCTTTTGGTTCAAACTCAGGGCCTTGCACTTGCTAGGCAAGCGCTGTTACCACTGAGCTAAATCCCCACCTCAAGACCCTGTCTTGAAATAAAAAATGTTTATAAAACCAGGAATGTGGCTCGGCAGCAGAGTGCCTCGGTTCAATCCCTAGCACCACAGGGGAAAAATAGCCTTGAACAAGAATCTCTGGGCAGATGCTCTGGGTGTGATGTGCAACCGGGCCTGTGTCCTCATTTTCCTAAAAATTCACAGGTCCAAGAAGGTGGTAAGCCCCAGCGGCCAGGGTGAGGTGATACAGGTGCCAAGGGGCACCAATGTCCAAAATGGTCTCAGGCTGGACCATCAGTGCCTGGTCTATGGCCCCTGAGTGCTGTGACTCCAGCACTCCGGGAGGCTGAGGCAGGAGGATTGCAAGTTTGAGCCCAGCCTAGCTAATTTAGTGACTTAGTGAGAGCCTGTCTCAAAAAATAAAAACTGGGGCTGGGGATTTAGCTCAGTGATTAGAGTGCTTGCCTTGTAAGCACAAGGGCCTGAGTTCGATCCCCAGCACCACAAAAAAAAAAAAAAAAAACTAAATACTGGCACAGAAAGAGACATGAGAGGGCTGGGGATTTAGCTCAGTGCTTAGAGTGTTTGCCTCGCAAGCATGAGGCCCTGAGTTCGATACCCGGTACCAAAAAAAAAAAAAAGAGACATGAGGATCAGTGGAACAGAATTGAGGCAGAAAAAACCTCAGGCACATTCAACTATTTGATTTTTGCCAAAAACATACACCGGAGGAAAGATGGATACCTTAATGAACGGCGGTGGGAAAACTAACTATCCATGTGCAAAAGATGGATTCTAGACCCATAGATTTTGCCATGTACTAAAGCAAAATCGAAATGGATCAGAGAACTAAATGTTAAAACAGAAACACTTAACTTGCTGAAAGATGAAATAGGTAAAACTCTTGAAGCCATAGCTGTAGACAAGGACTTTCTGAACAGAACCCCAGTTACACAGGATGTAGTACCAAGAATCAACAAATGGGATCATATCAAATTAAAAAGTTTCCACATGGCAAAAAAAAAAAAATCCACCACCAGAGTGAAGAGACAACCTACAGAATGGGAAAAAAAAGGTTTGCCAGTGATTCCTTGGAGGACTCATCTAAAATATATGAAGAACTCAAAAAAATCAGACCCCCTAAAAGAAAAGATCCAGTCAAAAAACAGGCAAGTGAAATGAATAGACACGTCACAGAAGTACAAATCGCCAGTAAATGCATGAAGAAACTTTCAACATCGCTGGCCATTAGAGAAATGCAAATTAAAACAACACTGAGATTCCATCCTACCCCAGAAAGAATGGCCATCATCAGGAATCAGTAACAAATGCTGGAGAGGCTGCAGGGAAAAGGAGCCCTTCTACATTGATGGTGGGAGTGCAAACTAGTACAACCACTCTGGAAATCAGTATGGAGAGTCCTCAAAAAACTACAACTAGAAATTGCATTTGACCCAGCTATTCCCCTCCTAGGTATTTTTCTGAGTTACAGACATCAGATCCATGCACACCCATGTTTATAGCAGCACAATGCGTAATAGCTAAATCTTGAAAGTGGCTCATATGTCCATCAACAGACGGATTAAAAAAGTAGTATTTGGGGCTGGGGATTTAGCTCAGTGGTTAGAGTGCTCACCTTGCAAGCACAAGGCCCTGAGTTCAAACCCCAGCACCAGAAAAAAAAAAAAAAGTAGTATTTATATACAATGGAGTACTACCCTGCCATAAAGAAGAGTAAAGCTGAGGCATTTGTAGGAAAATGGATGCACCTCGAGACCATAATGTTAAGTGCCGTAAATCAGACACACAAGCTTAAGTATCACATGGTTTCTCTTCTATGAGAGAGCCAAAATATAAATAAAAAGTATAAATAAAGGTAGATAATAGGAAGTAGGGAGATCTTTCACAAATGGAAAGCGGATCAAGAGATGAAGGGACAGGAAGGAAGAGGAGGGAGAGGGGATGAAAAAGGAACTAACATATGTACGTGTACCAACTCCTCACAAGAAATGTAAATACTAGGGCTTGGGATTTAGCTCTATAATAGAGCACATGCCTAGTAAGCACAAGGCCTGAGTTCGATCCCCGACATCCCTTCTCAAAAAAGGAATGTAAACATTGTATACTGTAAAAGTACTAATTGTATGTTTCTCTAGAGAATACTGACTAATACAGCACTGTAGCTTAGTGCAAAGGCCCTGAGTTTATCCTGCATATATATATATATATATATATATATATATATATATATATATATATATATATATATATATATATATATATATGCAGAATAAATGGTTGAGAAAAAGCTTGCTCACTCCTCTCCGTATGTCCCTCCAGCTGTGCGCAAGAAGGATTCCTGGAAGAGAATCGCACATTCTCACTGTCCGCACAGTCTAAACTGCTGCTGTGCTGGGAAACGTTGACTCCCAGCTCTAGTACGGAAATGCAGAAGCGCCAGATCTGTAGCGTTCGCCAGCGTCCACAGCATTCTCCCCGTGGCCGAGCTCACTCGCCCGGCGGCGTGGAGACCGAACCGCTGAGACGCAGCCGCCCGCAGAGAGCAGCCTTCCCAGCGCCCAGATACGACACACGCGGTTGCGCATCGCGTGAGGACGGGACGCCTTCTGATGCTTGCACGCCGGCGCTCACATCACTGTGAACACGGGGCGTACTTCTTTCTTTCTTTTTTTTTTTTCCGAGGCAGAGTCCCGCCCTGAAGTTCAGGCTGTCCTTGAGCCTGTGGCAATCCTCTTGCTTCAGCCTCCGGAGTTCTGGGTCTACAGACGAGCCCCCGCGCCCAGTTTATAACGTATACTTAAACCTAGATGCTGCGGGCCGGTCACTCCACTTGGCCTCCTGATGCAGTCGAGAGCCATGGTACACAGGACATGAGTAAGCTGCTGTAGGTGCGACATGGCAGACTGTTCACAGTGTATTTTTATATAAATGGAAGAAATACACTCAAATAATGATAAAGGGTATAATACGTAGTCAGCTACAGTGGCGCATGTCTGTCATCCAGCCACTTAGGAGCCTGAGGCAGGAGGATTGCAACTTCAAGGTTTGGGCAATTTAGCGAGACCCTACGTCAAAAAAACAGAAGCTAGCCAGGTGTGGTGGTGCACGCCTGTGATCCCAGCGCTCTGGGAGGCTGAGACAGGAGGATGGCCATGAGTTCGAGGCCAGCCTGGACTACATAGCAAGACCCTGTCTCAAAAAAACTAAAAAATAAACTGGGGATTGAGGTAAAATGACTATCTCACACACACACATAAAAATCTGACGGGACCACTGCCCCATTGTGTGTGTGATGTATCAATGCCTGAAGTAACATTATGTGGCACACGACTCTGTGAATAACCTCAGGCATACAGATAAAGGTGGGCATGGTGGTGCGCACCTGTAATCCCAACACTGATGAGGCTGAGGCAGGAGACTCACGAATCGGAGCACAGCCTGGACAATTTATTGAGACTGTTTCAAAAAAAGGGGGGGGGCTGGGGATTTAGCTCAGTGATTAGAGTGCTTGCCTTGCAAGCACAAGGCCCTGAGTTCAATTCCCAGCACCAAAAAAAAAAAAAAAAGTACAAATGCAGTAATTAAGAAGTGATGAATCGATGCTATTACCTTTGTTTTAATACAATCCATTTGAAAACAGTTTTACACAAGTAATTGTTAAATATTGGCTGTGTTAACAACTGCCTTTGAAATTCTTGACCATGTGCCAGTTGACTCTGGGGAGGCAGTATGAGCTGGCTCCAGCGTGGTCGGTGGAAAATATTCTCAACCCTCTGCAGTCTGGCTGCCCTCTCTGCTACCAAAACCCCACTGGCTCATCTTCCCAAGGACTTGTGCAGAGCAACACAAAGGGCAGCGTAGTGGCTCTGTCCTGTCCTTGCCTGATGTCTCCAGTGTCCCATCCCAATGGTCCCGCCACCTTCCCCACCACCCAGCCTCCTCCTGCCACCACCTGGAGAGACTGCTGTGTCTCCTCTAAGGCTCTTCCCACTGTGCACGCCCACTGGATATACTGTCCCTGGGTCCTTGTCCAGTGCTGTGGTTTCCATGACAACTCAGAAGCTGTATTTCTGGACAGGCCAAACCTGTACACCCAAACTGCTTAACTAGTCTACTATTCCCCCCCCACTACTGGGATTGAACCCATGGCCTTTGCACTGAGTGAAATGCCCAGCCCTTCATTTATTTATGTTGAGACAAGTTCTCCATATGTAGCCCAAGCTGACCTCAAATTTGTGGTAATCCTCCTGCCTCAGCCTCCTGAGTGCTGGGATTATAGGTATGTGCCACCACTTCTGGCAATTTTTTTTTGAGACAGGATTTTAGTAAATTGCCCGGATTGGAATTGAACTTGTGATTCTTTTGCTTCAGCCTCCCAGAGTGCTGAGATTATGGGCATGCCTAGCTGCAAGTCTCCCTTTAAAGCCATCTCAAACAAAGCTGGACTGGGAGTCCGTTCTCCATTCTAGAAGTGGAGTTCCTGAAAGCAGGACTTATCCAATCCTGAAGTCACAAAATATGTGTTCCCCAGTGCCACACTGCCTCTTTCTCTTTGCTTTTTAAATAAAAGCAAACTTACTGAGCCAGGTGTGATGGAGCATGCCTGTGATCCCAGCCCGGGGGAGGCTGAGGCAGAAGGATCACCATGAGTTTGAGGCTAGCCTGGGCTACAAAGTGAATTTAAGGCCAGCCCGAATTACATAGCTAGTCTCCAAAATAAATATAAATAAATAAATAAAACTATATTAAAAAGTAAAGATGAGGGCTGGGGATATAGCTCAGCAGTAGAACACTTGCACGGTGAACAAGTGGCCCTGGATTCAATCCCTAGCACCACGGGGGTAAGATATAGATGCTGTTTGTGAGCAGGTTAATGAATGATACCAAATGTACCTGGCCTGGAAAAATGCTGTCAGATACCCATCTTGGCTCCATGGAGAAGAACAGCCTCTCTGATACACAGGAAGTGTGTGTTTCTATACCAAGTGTCGAAGCTGTTTACATCCTCAGAATCCAGATGAATGGTGGCTACTGGTCCTGGAGACCCACCATGCCCCGCGGATGTAACCTCAGGGCACAGGCCACTCTTCTCTTCAGCGGTCTGACCAGCCTTCTCTTTCTCAAGGAGCGGAGTCCCACAGGTGCACATCGTAGGTTAAGAACGCAAAAGGCTTCAGTAAGACGAACAGCCTTGTATACCGAATGATCAAAAGATACAGTGAATGCTTACTTTAAAAAAAAATTGCTGTAAGAGACACAGTGCCAAGAATGATGGAATGTGTGTATTCGAGGCCAGAGAGAGTATTTTGAGTGTCTTTTTTTTTTTTTCCGGACAGGGTCTCACAGTGTAGCCCGGGCTGGCCTCGAACTCGGGGTGACCCTCCTGCCTCAGTCTCCCCCGGGCTGGGATTACAGGCATGTGTCACTATGCCTGGTGGCAATGAGTCTTTTACTGTAACAATTTTTTTAAAGCGTCACTGGGAGGGAAAGGGAAGAAGTAAAAAGAATCAAGATGTGTTATGTTCATGTACCACCTTCCTACGAGGAATGTAATCGAGGTACTGCAAACATAAGCAACAGTCACAGGATGCTTTGATCACCCGGGGCATCCCCTCCCCAGCTGCAGATGAAAGCACCGCCACTTGGTGGCGCCATTCTCCAAATGAAAACCAGCAGGGCGCAGCAGTGACAAAGTCCTGGTTTCCTGGGCCAGCTTGTCGGTTCACGCTGACTCGATCGAGGACGGGCCACTGCCAGCTAGACTCAGCTTCCCCCAACGGCGTCTTCGCCAAGTGCTGCGCAACAGCGGGCTCCTCCGGTCTCCCTCTCGGAACAACTCGCTTGCCGCTCAGTCGGGGTCAGAGCGGATCACTCGCGTCCAGTCCACTGCACACCCAGCTAGAACGCAACCGAGCCCGACCTTACGCTCGGTGGATCCTCGCGCCGGCCCCTTCTGCCACGCACCACCGCACGACGTCCACCCAGAGGAATCACTTCCCCGACTGAAACCCCGTCCCGCCAGGCACCGCCCCTTCGGAGTATCGCCCAATCACAGATAGGCGTCTCATAACAGTGCCCGCCCCTAAGGTGGCATCCAATCATAGGCCCTGCGCTTACAAAACTCTGCCCTATCAGAAGCCAAGCTCGCTAGGCATTACCCACCCCCATTAGGCCCCGCCTCTATCACCGAGCTGGGGGAAGCTCTGCCCAATCAGAGGCCGCTCCCTCTCTTAAGCCCCGCCCCCTCCGAGGCCGCTTTTCCCAGGTCCGGAGCCGCGCGGGGCGGAAGCCGCGGATGACGCCATCAGGCAGCGCCGCGAGAAGGTCACACGGGATCTTCCAACATGGCGGCGGCAGCCCTACGCTGCGGCTGGTGCCGGTGTCCGCGGGTGAGTCGTCGCGCGGGGTTGGCGGGGCGGGTTTCGGGGGCTGCGGGCGCGCAGCCTCCAAGGCCTCGTGCTTGACCTCAGGGCCTTGGCTCCCGTGGCCCTTCGTGTGGCCTGCGCGGGAGGCGTGCGCTTGGGGCATTGGGTCAGCTGGGGCCGTGGCCGGCGGCACGTAGCGAGGCCCGAGGGCGGGGAGCCGGGCGCTCCTTGCCGGCTGATCAGACGCCACGTGCCCGGGGGGGTGCAGGGCGGCTGGGCCGGCCGTGTCCCTCGGGGAACAGCCTGTGACAGTCACAGCTCGCGTTTAAATGCCGTGTCCTCCCCGAAGGCGTAGACCGCATCGCCTGCCCTGGCGCTCAGCGTGAAAGCGCGGGAGGCCGAGAGCCGGGGCTTCGGTGCGGGAGCCTGGCGGGGTCAGGATGTGTGCTACACGCTCGGAAAGTAGTGCTTGTTGCATCAGGGTAGGAAGCTGGGAACTCGGAAAGGTTAAGCAACTTGGACACAGCCCCAGAGCTAGTGGGTGGCTGACCTGGTCCAAAGCCCAGGGCCAAATTTAGGAGGAAGGAAGATAGCTCACAGGAAGCTGAAGCTTGAGAGGAAAGAGATATTTTTGAATCAAGACGGAAATTTTTTTCTTGGCCTGTTTGTATGTGCACTCCCAAGACTTATCCCCGAGTAAAAATAGGTGACAGTGCTACCTGTGTAAGTTTGGGGTGTTGCTATTTGACTTCAATCCACCAGGCTCAGCGCTGAGTCCAGAGTCGAACAGGATGTGCCTGCAGCTTTAAGTTCACTTGGTAGGAGAAGAAAGTACCTTTCACATGAGGTTCTCTGGGCCTTTGCCCAGAATGACTCCCCCCAAGTTCTGCGTGCAGCCCAAACCTTGACCAGAACACTGTATGTTTGTTCCAGGATTGTCCCTGGAGCAGTAAGTTATCAGTTTGTTTCTGAAAACCCAGAGTTGTAGCTTTTGGAGCCTGGCAGAGTGAGATAGCCTTGAGGGCTGTTTGCCACCAGCAGGGAGGCCCAACATGCCCACTTTGAAGGGATTAAGTGGACTGGTACATTTAGCCTTCTTCCCCAGCAGGCAAGCATTTCCTGGGGGCCTCCCGCCCCCATCCCATTTTCAGATACAAGAATAGGCCTCAGAGGTGTAGATGGGGCATTTCTTTTTCTACCATATTTCACTGAATTCACAGACTTTGGAAAGGTTCCAGATTGTCTAGCACACAACAGGGATGTGATCAAACTCAGCTAATGAGGTGCAGGCCACCCTTGTGTTTTTTGTGTCCTGTGTAGTTCCCAGTCACCCTCTTGTTTGAATGGATCTTTGATCTTTTTCTCTTCTCCACCTAGAGATGTCTTGGGAGTGGAGTCCAGTTACTTTCCAGCCACAGCCTACCCCACGGTTCAGCCTATCAGGTACCCCAGCCAGGTGGAGAGCTGCTGTTGGTGAGTGGCCCAGCAGGCCAGCGAGCACATGGAGGGGGGAGCTGAGAAATCAGACTTGGTTGGCAGGGGAGGGTTGGCCGGGCTGTAGAGTGGTTCACACTGCCCGGAGCATCTCAGGTGGGCCTTCCCTGTCCGGGGACTTCGAGGTGAGGAATGTGGGAGGCCCAAAGCTGCATGTCGGGCAGCCCACGCCCTCGCCTCCAATGACCCTGATGGCAGCCGATCACCTCCCCTCCTGTTCTGGAGCTGTCGTGGGGGTGGAGCAGGCCCTGTGCTGTGATTTCTTCCCTTGGTTGACCAGTACTGTCACCCACAGTTCACAGCCCGAGTGTGTGGCAGGACTGACATGAGGCAGCAGAATTCTTGCTCTTGGGACCGGGCCTGCCCTGGAGAAAGGCCAGCCAGGGTGGAATGTGAGGGGAGCAGCAGCCCGCTGGCAGGAGGCTTGGCAACCCTTCCTGAGGAGTGGCACACTGGTGCCGTTGTCCCTTATAGCTTGACATGGCCAGGGAGGCGGTTACCCCAAAACCCGGCAGACTGTACCTGGCTGCTTCTGGGTGACTTGATCCTCTTAGTTGTTTTTTAAGTTGTGTCTTTTTTAAATTTTTGACTCAGGGTCTCATTATGTGACTCAGGCTGGCCTTGAACTCGTGGCAGTCCTCCTGCCTCAGCCTCCCAAATGTTGGGATTACAGGCCTGTGCCACCACACACAATTTAGGTGTCTTTTTTTGAGCTCACTATTCTCAGCCTCGCACATGATGAAATAAGGATTCCAATTTAGTTCAGTCTGACCCCGAGTCTTTTTCTTAGGTGTAATATATTATCATGAATTAACACATAATTAACCATACGTCTTTATGGGCTACAGTGTAACATTTCACTACACACATGTATGACGTGCAGTGATAGATCTGGATCATTGGCCTAGCTGTCACCTGAAACATAGATCATTTCTTTTTGTTGGATACACTCAGAATCCTCTCTCTTAGTTATTTGGGTTTTGTTTGGTTTTTTTTTTTGAGACAGGGTTTCACTATGTAGGTCAAGCTGGCCTTGAATTTGCAGTGATCTTCCTGCCTCAGCCTCCCAAGTGCTGGGATTATAGGCGTTTTAGAAGAGTTCTGGATTTCTAGAAAAACGGAAGAGAAAGTTCCCCTCTACCTCCCCTCCCGGTCTGGACACGGGCTTCTGATGTTAGGTGTTTGCTAGAAAGGAGAGGCTGAAAGCGACGTGATATTAGTGGCCGGAGTCCTCAGGCGCCTTCAGGGTCTCTTCACCCTGTGGGCTCTGACAGATGGGTCCGGAGTGTCCACCTTCATAACTTCACGCAGCGCAGTCTCACTGCCAGAACCGTGCCCCGCGTGCCACCAAGTCGTCCCTCCCAGCCCCTGACAACCACTCACCTTCTTATTGTCACCATTTTTTTTTGCCTTTTCCAGAATGTTCTGTAGGTGGAATCATGCAATATATAACCTTTTCTGACTGACTTCTTCACTTAGTAATATGCATTTCAAGTTCCTCCGTGGCTTCAGTGCTCTTTTCTCTTTGTTGTTGAATAGTATTCTGTTCCCGGACTGTAGGTTATCCCTTGGGATCTGTGGGGGATTTGTTTTGGGACCCCCCCCTTCTGATGACCAAATATCTTGTACACAATAGTGTAGTCTTAGCTGGGTGTAGTGTGCACACCTGTAAATCCCAGCACTTGGGAGGCTGAGGCAGGAGGATTGCCATGAGTTCAAGGCCACCCTGGACTATGTAGCAAGACTCTCTCAAAAAACAAAACAAAACAACCCAGTGCCTTGCATTGCCTCATACAGTGTATATAGTTGGGGAAGAGTTGTTACATAGTATCGTTTAGGAAGTAAAGATCAGGGAAAAGTGTATGGACAGGTTTTTTTTTTTTTTTTTTTTGGTGGTGCCGGGGATCGAACTCAG
>PVJO010004447.1:0-45631 GCA_004026905.1 Hystrix cristata | reverse complement strand
CAGCGGTACAGTTTTTCTCCTCGTATTTTCGTTCTGTGCTCAGTCAAATCCCAGGCTGTGGAACCTGAGGATACAAAAGGCTGACTGTAGTCAGCTTTTGTGGTCCACACTTGTAATCTCAGCACTGTGGGAGGCTGAGTCAGAAATATCACAAGTTCAAGCTCAACCTGGGCAACTTAGTGAGACCCTGTCCCAAAAGAAAAAGTAAAAAGGCTGGGGATGTAGCTCAGCACAGAGGCCCTGGGTTCAATCCCCGGTGTCCAAATTAAAAGCTGATGGTAGCACAGTTTATCACTGGGTGCTTCCTGAATCATCCTCTATTACTATAATAAATGAACTAGCTATCAGTCTAAAACATACGTCAGCAGCAGGGATGCAGTTTAGAATCCCGACAGCCCCTCTGTGCAGCCAGGCATTTCCTTGTGTGTCTTTCTAATCTCTTGTCTAATTTTTCATTCACATATTTTCTAGTTCAAATCATATTCTTCCGGAAACAGAAAAGGCTTTCTGTCTGGCTTGCTCGAGAACATCAAGCAAGAATTAGCCAAAAACAAAGAGATGAAAGAAAGTATAAAAAAATTCCGAGATGAGGCCAAGAAGCTAGAAGAGTCAGACGCGCTCCAGGAAGCCCGACGGAAATACGTGAGCACGCTCCCTCGGCGCCTGCTTCCCTCCCTCCCTCCTCATACGGTTCCAGGCAGGGCTTCCCCGGCCAGGGTGCCTGGGCAGGCAGGGAGCTCAGCGTGCATGGGGCCCAGGGTGCCACCCCAGCACCGGAGACTTGGGCCCCGGCCTCCCCTGGAGCTGCGGGCCACACAGGGTCTCAGCCTTCCAGCCTGCATCTGGTGACTCATGGTGGGGGAACCGCAGACGCCCGCCTGCTCCTGAGAGTTCCCGGTTGCAGTATTGGAAACTGGGTTACTGGGCCAGTGTTTACTGCACGGTCTCCTTTTGAACAGCTGCCCAGCACTAGTCACCGGACTGGGCTCAGCAGCCGCTTTGTGTACCCATGGAAGGGCCCTGCAGGGACCGTAGCATTGCTGCTTCCCGAGCGGCTGTCCTGAGTCACTTGGTGCCGGCCTCTGAGCACCCCTCTCATCACTCAGGTCCCCTGTTGTCACTAAGGAAGAGGTCCTCGAGGTCAGCACAGGCAGAGGTTGGGGCAGGGCGAGGAGGACCCAAGATGGAACTGTAAGCCAGTGTGGTGGTGCAGGCCTCTCACCCCAGCACTTGGGAGGGTGAGACAGAAGGATCGCCACAAGTTCAAGGCTAGCCTGGCCTACTTAGTGAGACCTTGTCTCAGAAACAAAGATGAAGCTGGCCAGAGGCTGGGTGGGAGGGTCCTGCCAGGAGTGTGCTGAGTACCACCTCTTGCCCCCCAGAGGAGGACCCAGGGCTGCGGCTCCTGAGCTCGGCGGGTGGCTGCCAAGTGGCTGGGTCTGTGGCCCTCCTGCAAGGGGCACAGCTGCTGGGATCTCAGCCGGCCAGGGGCCAAGAGGAGCCTGCCACGTGGGCCGGCGCAGAGGGGCTCTGCGGGAGTCTGAGGAAGTGCTTGGCCCCCGGCGCTTTGGCTTCTCAGTCTCGGGCTTTGTCTGAGAGAAGGAAACGACATTCTTCACTTTAGAAAACCATCGAGTCGGAGACGGTGCGTACCAGCGAGGCGATCAGGAAGAAGCTGGGGGAGCTGACGGGGACGATGAAGGAGGTAATGCACAGCTGTGGCTGGGAGCCCACTGGGGTCACTGTCCCCCTGGGGGTAGGACAGCGGCTCCCGCCAGGGTCGGACCTGGTACCCAGGATGGGCGAGGAGCAGGGCCCGGGCTGGCGCCAGGTGTTCAGATCAGGAGGTGGGGCAGTCAGACCACGGCCACTCGTAGGAAGTGACCTGAAGCCGAGTCATGTGGGGCGAGCAGAAGGAGGCTGAAGTGGGGCTGGGGTGCAGCTCAGTGCGGACTGCTGCCTGGTGTGGTGAGGTCCTGGGTTTTGTCCCCAGCACCAAGGAAAGTAAAAGATTTTTGTTCTTCCCAGTCAAAAACAAGGGGAGGAGAGGCTTTTGTCCCAGGTGAGGGAGGGCAGTGGGTGTGAGGCACCCACTGGGGCAGGGAAGCCAGGCTTGGTGATGCACACCTGTAGTCTGAGCACTGGGGAGGCTGAGGCAGGAGGATTGCCATAAGTTCAAGACCAGCCTGGCTGGGTGGGAGGCAGAGTGAGGTGAAGGTCCTGCCAGGCAGCAGGAAGTCAGACGCTGGGCGGGACTGTGACCTTCAAAGCCATCTCCCAGGTGAGCGAGACAGCCTGAAGTAAACAGTGAGACCCTGGTCTCAAACACCAAAGAGGACCCGCCTGGCCTTGGGCGTACCGGCAGTTCTCGCCTGGTAGCACTGTGCGCTCAGCAGCCCTGTCGCTGGATAGTTCGAGGTGCTCTCCTGGCCATTTCCGCCCCGGGTGTCCAGCCTGTCTGGGGTGTGCTCCGTGCCTCAGCTTCCGGGGTGTCCCCTCCAGCCCTGAGGTGCTGTGCGAGCGCCACCCCCTGTGTGTCTCAGTAGAGTCTCGACGAAGTCAGTAAGAGCGACTTGGGCCGGAAGATCAAGGAGGGCGTGGAGGAGGCTGCCAAGACAGCCAAGCAGTCGGCCGAGTCCGTGTCCAGGGGCGGGGAGAAGCTGGGCCGGACTGCAGCCTTCAAAGCCATCTCCCAGGTGAGCAGCCGGGCGGGCGACGCAGCCAGCTGGCGGGCTGGTGCCACCCGGCACCCACGGCTGCTGCTGTCCCTGCAGGGCGTGGAATCCGTGAAGAAGGAGATTGACGAGAGCGTGCTGGCGCAGACGGGCCCCTACCGCAGGCCGGAGCGGCTCAGGAAAAGGACAGAGTTTGCCGGGGAGAAGTTCAAAGAAGAGAAAGTGTTCGAGCCCAATGAGTGGGTCCCGCACGCCTGCACTGCCCTGGGACGGGAGGGTGACGGGGACCCGGGCTTGGTGGCTCTGGGCTGCGCCTCACGGCCAACGCCCCCATCTTCCCAGGGAGGCCCTGGGGGTCGTGCTGCACAAGGACTCCAAGTGGTACCAGCAGTGGAAGGACTTCAGGGACAACAACGTGGTGTTCAACCGTGAGTGTGGCCGCCCTGCCGCGCCGGAGCCGGACAGTGCCCTGGTCCTGGCCCCAGGCAGGTCCCTGCGTTGTGGAAAAGGAAATGGAGGTCAGGAAGAGACAGTCACCTCCCTGGGGCCCTGGCTGATGGCTGTAGACTGCTGTGAAGACGCCAGGCAAGGGCTCCCTCACAGGACAGCAGGGTGCTGGTGGAGGCACAGCCAGCTCAAGGCCCTGTGGCCGGGTGGGTGCCAGGAGGACAGCCACGGGCCACACACCCTGTCCCTCGTCCCGGGAGGACCACTAGAGGCCTGTGTTTCCTTTGTAGTGGAAGCAACGGCCAGCGGGGGTGGCGCCCTGTAATTTGCACAGCCCCCTGGGGCCGCGGCCGAGAGTGTCTGCGGCCTCGCCAGGTAGGTGGGTGGGCAGCGTCCCTGCACAGGTGAGGAAGCAGCTCAGGGGGCCGTTCTGGGCCCCGGCCCCATTGAGGGTGGGTCTCACGGGCCACAGGGCGCCCCTGGAGGGCGTGGAGTCGAGGTGTCCTCAGGGAAGGACCCTTCCTCCAGTGCCCGCCCCCAACCCTCGCAGGCTTCTTTGAGATGAAGATGAAGTATGATGAGAGCGACAACGTGCTCATTCGGGCGTCCCGGGCCCTGACGGACAAGGTCACCGATGTGCTGGGTGAGTGTGCCGCCCCAGGACCGCTCCATCCACTCCTCTGGAGGCGCAGGGAGGGCGCCCAGGCCCTGGACTCCCCTGTGCCTCTGCTCCCCGCAGGGGGCCTGTTCTCCAAGACGGAAATGTCGGAGGTGCTCACCGAGATCCTGCGCGTGGACCCGGCCTTCGACAAGGACCAGTTTCTGAAGCAGTGCGAGAGGGACATCATCCCCAACGTCCTGGAGGTGCCAGCCGCGCCCTGAAGTCCAGCCCCCAGGCAGCTGCTAGCGCCTCCCTGGCTGCAGCCCCCTCCCAGACTGTGTCCACTGTGATAGTCAGGGGTCTCAGGAGGGGTGTCACCCTTCTCAGAGATGGAGACTCTGGAGGTCTCTTCTCTGTCCTGGTGCTGGGCGAGTATTCAGCTCTGAGCCACACCCAGCCCGGGGGGTTTCTGCGTCCCTCAGTGATTCTTCCAGGGTGGCTTTTCTTCCCCCTTGTGCTCAGGCAGCCACTGCCACCTCCCTCACCCCCAAAACTGCCCTGTGCCCCTCTGTCCTTGCTCACGCTCCCTGCCTGCGACACCAGGCCCTGGTGGTGTCCCTACGTGCTGGAGCCCTCTTGGCCTCGAGTGCAGCGGGAGCTGCTACACTGGCACTCTGTCCCTGGGTGCCCCAGCCCGGCCCACAGCCAAGGGGGTTTTTTGGGGGTGTCGCTTCTGGCAACCCCATTCCCATTGTCAAGGCCCTGGGGCCCTCTGTGGTTTGTGCGTGAGGAGGGGTGTCTGTCTCACCCACCCTTCTCTTACCCAGGCCCCTCTCCCCCGCTAGACCAGCCCCGTCCCCTGGTTCCTGCGGCTGTGTGCCCCACCCCAGGAGCTGCCCTGTGCTCAGGGGCGAGTCCTGTCCCAGCGGCCCAGAGCCTTGTCCCCAGGAAGGCAGAGCCTGTGGGTCCCCTGATGTAGACCCCGAGCAGGTCTCAGTGCCAGGCACGCCGCCACCCTCAGCTCTCCAGGCCCTCGACCCACGCGGGGCAGCTGGGAACCCTGCTCCCTCCTCAGCCTGGTGCTGCCAGCCCGTGGTCTCCAGCCCAGAGCCTGGGAGCCGGGTCTGTCCGAAGGAGAAGCTTCTCTAGGTTCACCCCCTCAGAAGCCCCTCGTCTGCTCCCGTTTACTATTTTCCTTTCCCTTTTTAGGCCATGATTTCTGGGGAGCTCGACATTCTCAAAGACTGGTGCTATGAAGCTGTGAGTACTGTTTTTGTCTTTCTTTTTCCGACAAATAAATAAACAAATCACAGAAGGGCTGGGGGTGTGCCACGCTGGCAGAGCGGTGCCTGGTGCGCCACAAGGGGCCCGCTTCTACGCCCAGCACAAACCAGTCACGGGTGAGAGGGGCGCTCCGGCTCGGGTCAGGGAGGGCGTCCTGGCAGCTGCTATGGTTGCCTCCTCAGAGCTGGGCTGCGTCCCTTGTCCCTGCAGCCTGTGGCACGTCGGCACCTGTGTGCTGCCTGTGAGGGCCTTTGCTCCCAGATCGTAAACCCCTCAGTCAGAAGGGCTGCGCCGTCGTCCCAGCTGCTTCAGAGGCCGAGGCCAGCCTGGGCAACTTAGCGAGACCTTGTCTCAGAAAAGTAGGGCAGAGGTCGTGACTCAGTGATGGAGCACGTCCTTAGCATGTGTGAGGCCTGGGGTTCCATCCCTAATACGAACCAAAAAAAGGTGGCTCCCGGCGCACCCCTGTAATCCCAGCACTTGGGAGGTTGAGGCAGGAGGACTGACACAAGTTCAAGGCCAGCCTGAACTACATAGCAAAACTCCGTCTCAAAAAGCCAAAAAAACACAAGATTGTTCCCATCTGCCTTGCCTAAGGGACGGCCCAGTATCACAAAGCTGCTAGTCTTCCTGGGGCTTCCTCCCCCAAGCCCCTCATTTTAAAATAGCTTTGGTTCAGGAGCACTGCAGAGCATAGGGAGGGGAGTGGAGCTTGGGGGAGATGAGGTTTCTGGGGATGTTGTGGCCCAGACAGCCTGGGGCAGCGGCTGGGGAGAGGGAGAAAGGGTCAGCGTGTGATCCTGGGGGGTGGATGCCATACCCTGAGTGCTGGGGACCGTGGGTGGCTCGCCCCAGGCCCCCACTGTGTGGGGTCGTTGGGGGCCAGCCTCAGACAGAACCACGAAGCGCACCGACCCAGGAGCTGTCCTCAAAGGGTCCGGAAACGCAGATCCGAGAGTGCCCCGGTGGCCATCCTGCCTGGGAGCAGGCCTGGCCGCTTCCCAGAGTCGGGCTCGGCTGGCGGGGCCGTTGCAAGAGCCAGGGCGCCAGGGCGTGAGGAGGCCGGCAGGCGTCTGCCCCGCTGCCCTGCTCCGGTGGCCTCCCTGTGCCTGTGCTGTGGGACGCTGGCCACCTCGGTGCCCGCTCCCTCCCTGAGCTATTGCCTGGAGCAGTTTTTGGTTTTTTTTTTCCTTTCTTTCCCCAGCTTCTTTGCATGAAACAATCCTGAGTCTTTTTTGGCTCATTCTGTTCTGCACGCAGCTCACAAACAACTTGGAAACAGCCGAGAAGATTCCGTCAGATTTTCTTTCTAAATGCTCCCTGCGTGGTGACTAACCCAGCAGGCATTTATGAGTTGTGTTGTATTTTTTTTTTCTTCCTTTTTTTCCAACCATTAAGCCATGGCTGATCATCTTTGCCAGAGAGCTGCTGGTGCCCCTGGAAATGCAGTTGAAGGTGCCCCTGGAAATGCAGTCTAGCTACTTCCACTGAGGTGGTTTTGAAATTTAAGTGCCTATAATTCCAGCACTCTGGGAGGCTGAGGCAGGAAGATTGCAAGTTGAGCCCAACCTGGGCAACCTAACAAGACCCTGTCTCAAAATGTAAAAATTTTAAAAAGGACTGGGGATGTGGCTCAGTGTGCAGGCCCTGGATTTGATCCCCAGTACCAGGGGGAAAGAATGAGCTGGGCACAGTGGTGCCTGCCTGTCATCCCAGCCACTTGGGAGGCTGAGGCAGGAGGATCACAAATTTGAGGTCAAGTGAACAACTTGGCAAGACCCTGTCTCAAAAAAATATGAAGGGTCAGGGCTGTATCCGTGTGGGGAAACCCTGGGTTCAATCCCTAGAACCATAAAGGAAAACAACAGGTGGGATTGGCTCTGGGTCTATTCCTCGTGGGTGAGCAATTTCCTTAAAAAGGAGCTGTCTTGGGCAAGCTTCTCCTGGCCACGGTGCCTGCCAAGCCCTGAGAAGCTGCCACCGAAACTGTCTGGGGCTGCGCCCACCCTGTCCCTGGGCGTGGGGACAGCAGTGGAGGGTGTCATTTGGGGATGGTCCGTGGGACAGCCCGAGGACGGGTCCTGGAGAAGGCAGTGGGTTCCAGGCCAGGACCCGCACGTCCCAAGGGAGTGGTGTTGGGCGGTGCCGGCCCCAGTCCTCACTTGGCTGATGAAGGCTGCTTGGCACTAATGCCGGGCTGTTGCTGAGTGTCGGGCTCCTTCCACCATGAGAAGCTGACGTGTGACTCGGGCCAGCAGCCGAGGGCCACCTGCCTCCCCCTGGTTCCATGCTCTCGGCTGCCACCGGTCCTGGGGCTGCACCCCGGGCTCCATGCAGAGCTGAGTGTGTGCCTGTCCTTGCGGCCGATCCCTGGCCCGCGGCCTTTCATTGCAGACCTACAGCCAACTCGCCCACCCGATCCAGCAGGCCAAGGCCCTGGGCCTCCAGTTCCACTCCCGCATCCTGGACATCGACAACATCGACGTGCGTGTCGGGGGGTGACACCAGCAGGTGGGCCACACAGGGCGTGGGGTGGCCTCGCCCGGGGCTGCAGACAGTGTATGCTGGTGAGAATCTACTTGGCAGGGTCAGGCACTCAGACGGCCCCAGGGCCCTTTGCGACAGAAGGGAGGCTCTGTAGCCAGGCTTGGTGGCTCGGCTTTGTCAGGACCACGCGGACCCTGTCCCTCTGCCGCCGGGCCTCCCAGTTGAGGGCCTGGGCCTTGCCGGGGAATCCTGACTTGGAAGTAGGCGGTGCCAGGAGTGTGGGGTTTCTACTTCCAGGGCCACAGGGAAGCCAGGCCCCGCTGTAACATCCTTGCCCACTCTTTCTGCAGCTGGCCATGGGCAAGATGATGGAGCAGGGGCCGGTGCTGATCATTACCTTCCAGGCCCAGCTGGTGATGGTGATCCGGAACCCCAAGGGCGAGGTGGTCGAGGGCGACCCGGTGAGTGGGGCAGCAGGCAGGGACGCTGCTTCAGGGCAGGAGGTTCCATGACCTACCGTCCTGTCTGATTTTACCAAGTCCTGAGTAGTGACCCCGGGGGACGCTGGCCAGCACCTGAGCCCCACTTCAGTCCATGCCAGAGCACCTGTGTCCTCCCCTGCACCTCAATGCCCTTCATCCCACAGCACTCGGGAGGTTCAGGCAGGAAGATTACAAGTGTGAGCCTTGCCTGGGCAATTTAGTGAGACCCTATCTCAAAATCCCTATAGATACATGCCCCTCCTCCCCGTGCCCAAGCCACTGGCCCCTTATCGGCGCGTCTCCGTCCTGTAGGACAAGGTGTTGCGCATGCTGTATGTGTGGGCGCTCTGCCGTGACCAAGACGAGCTCAACCCCTACGCAGCCTGGCGACTCCTGGACATCTCAGCCTCCAGCACAGAGCAGATCCTCTGAGGCGGGGCCGCCACCAGGGAGCCCCAGGCTGGACCATCGCGTGGGCAGACACCCAGGCACCGCTGCAGCATCTCTAGACCTGAGAACAAGACGGGCTCTGCCCAAACTCTGCCAGGAGAGCCGCCAGGCCCGCCGGACGAGGAAGGAGCCGGGCCGCTGAGGGTGCCTGCGGGAGACAGACGCCCCCGACAGGGCCACGGAGGCACCAGGCCACCGGCCACACAGTGCCAGAGGCCCGGCCCAGGGCTCCCTGGGGAGGGGCAGGGTGGTGGGGCCCGGCCCTCTCCGCCAAGTGGCCCGCTCTGGCCAGGCCATTTTAGGACGTTTTTTATTTTCAGTGGTCTTATTTCCTGTACGTAAGCCTGAGATTTGGAAATAATAAAAGACCAAAGCGCAGATGAGCAGCGTGGCTGGTGTGAGGTGCGGTGTCTGATGGAGGGACCGGGTGGTGGGAGGGGCTGTCTGGCCAAGGTCAGCCAAGGAACCAGGAGCCGCAGCCCTAGCAGCTGGACGCCTTCCCCTGGCCAGGACCCTGCCGGGCAGGCTGCGGGAGGCCAGAAAGTAGGGGTTTGCTCCCGGGGTGCTGCTTGGGGTGTCTGCCGGAACGAGGCTCCCCAGGGCTGGGACAGCTTGGAGCCTGTGCGAGCGACGTTGGGGGAAGATGGGTGAGGGTCTGGCGCTGAATGTGATGCGGACGCGGAGGTCACCCCGGGGAGCTCGGGGTGTCGCCTCACGCGCGGGGGCTGGCGTTCTGCGCCCGCTGGCCGGGGCTGGATCCGGCGCCCGCGCGCCGCTCCCTGCGCAGCCCCCGCCCCCCGCGGCCCCGCCCCCGTCGCCATGGGAACAGCCGCGGCGGCCCGGCTGGCGCGCGCCTCGCGCGCCTCGGTCTCCGCCGCTCCAGGGGCGGGTGGGGTGGGCTGAGCCGGGGCCGCCGCCACCAGCGCCGCCGGCGGGGAGAGGCCGAGCGCGGAGCCGCCAGGGCCCCGGGGACAGCGCGGCCGCCGGGCGGCCGGTCCGCGTGCGGTGCAGGCCAGGGTGAGGGGCGCTCGGGGCGGGGGCGGGGGCGGTGCGGGGGAGGGGCCGGGCGGCGGGGACGAAGGGGGCGGCGGGGCGCGGGGACCCGACCGGCCGCGCCCCGGGCCGCGGGCCGCGCGATCACACCTGTTGGACGCAGGCCGGGCGGTCGGGGCTCCCGGGCCGACTCAGCGCCCCCGCCCGCGCGCACAGCCCGAGTTGGTCCCCGCGTGGCGGCGGCGAGACCGCGAGCCGGGGATGGGCGTCGCCCGGAACGGCGGCCGGGCCGTGGGGGGCGGGGCGGGGCGCGGAGGGTGGGCACCGCCTCCGCCCCGGCCCGATGCGCCCCCGCCTGCTTCTCCGCAGGGCGCGCGGCGATGTGAGCCATGAGCGCGACGTGGACGCTGTCGCCGGAGCCGCTGCCGCCGTCGACGGGGCCCCCGGTGGGCGCGGGCCTGGACGCGGAGCAGCGAACGGTGTTCGCCTTCGTGCTCTGCCTGCTCGTGGTGCTGGTGCTGCTGATGGTGCGCTGCGTGCGCATCCTGCTGGACCCCTACAGCCGCATGCCCGCCTCGTCCTGGACTGACCACAAGGAGGCGCTGGAGCGCGGGCAGTTCGACTACGCGCTGGTGTGAGGGGCGCGGGGTCTGCGCTCGCGACCTCGCCCAGTCCCCGCCCCGGCCCGGCGCGTAGGGAGCAGGCCCACCCCGATCCCTTAGACCCCACCCATCTGCCCCCCGGACCTGGCCAGAGCCCCACCTCGTGCCTTTGTCTGTCCTATCCCTTCCTCTCTCTGCACACTTAGGGCCCCGACTCTGCATCTCGGGTGGGAGAGGTATTCCCGCACTGACGCCCACCTTCCCCAGCTTGTAAGTGGCTCTGCTATTGTCCTGCGCCCGGTATGAGTGTCGCGCATCCTTTCCTGGAAGTGGGACTCCGCCCCCACCTTGTCCCTTTCCTCCTCCCCATCTTCTGGCCACCCCCAGCGTCACCATGACTGAGTGTTGAGCCCCTCTTTGCGCCCTGAGGGGCAGGACGCCGCATCCCGATAATGCCCTGCACACCCTGCCTGAAACCAGGACCTGAAGACCCACAATGGCTACTGCGCCCTGGGGCGCTTGGTGCCTTCCGCCCCAGGTCAGCGCGCCCTTCCCCCGTGCGCATCTCTGCTTCCGTCGGGCCTTGCCACCTCCCCCAGCCTTCCCCGCGCCCCTCCTCTGCCTTTCCATTTCGTCCTGTCTCTGAGCGGTGTGATGGTGGTGGTGATAATAAAAGCTATTACTGAGCGCTTACGGCATGCCAAGCAGAGTCCTGAGTTGGCACCTCCTCCTGTTCATTGCCTGTTTCCTCCTTGGGATGGGGAGAATGAGCCAGGCCCCATGAGAGTCCCCATTTCACAGGCCAGGGGACTGAGGCCCAGGCCACTACGGCGACTCGCCCTTCACCACGTGGATAGTGTTTAGCTGGGCAGGAAGTGGAACGCGGGCCTGGCTCCTGCCAGCTTCTAACCGCTGCCCAGTCTGCACACTTTGGAACTGCTCTGGGGGTCCGCTGGGTAACATCTCAGTCCCCTTTTCCACGCACAGCTGAGGACTGCCCCCCACCATTTCCCTTGATCCGGGGAGGTGCTGTGGGGGCTGGGATGGGGCACCCTCTGCCAGCTCTGCAGGTTGTCTCCAGGAGCCACCCCTGTACTGCACCTCCCCCTCCTCGCGTGCGCCTCGCGGTGTGAACACGGTGTGGGCTGGCTGCGCTCCACAGCCGGCCCTGGAGATGTGTCTTGTGCCCCGGGGGAGCAGTGTGCAGCGCGTGGGGAGAAAACGAGCGTTTCTATAAAAGGAAGCTGTGTGAAGGAGCTGGCTGGGGGACAAAATTTACCCTCAGACCATGAGTTAGGCTTGGGGGAAGGCGAGCCGGTGGGAGGACACCCGGTTCCCCAAGAACCCTGGTCCCCCAGATCTGCCCTCAACTCCATGGTCCATGCCAGGAAGCCTGCTGCCAACCTCAGGAATGTGGGGTCTTGGGGACCCAGCAGGACTCGGCACACTTCACCCACCTCTGCCTTGTCACCATCTCTGCCTTGTCACCATCTCTAGGGCTCTGGGACTTGGTTCCCTTCCAGGCTCTTGCTATCTGGGGCACCTCTCCTTGCCCCTCATCCTCCTCTAAGCCCTGGTCACATTTCACCCACCTGGCCGCCTTCTTCCTCTGCTGGTTTCTACCTTCCATCTGTACGTGTGACATTGCCTCATTCTGAAAACCTGTCTCTAACCCCTGTCCCCATGAGGTGTGCCCAGCTCGCCTCATCCACACTTGTCAGAGAGCCGCCCCTGCCGGGCCAACCAGAGGTCACTCCAAGCAGCAACTTTTGTTTCCGTGACCTCAAGCTGCAACACTCCAGGACCCCCGACTCCCAGTCACAGGAAAAAGAAAAGCAGGTAGACGAGCTTTATTCCAGGTGCTGGGACCCCGGGCAAGGGGTGAGGAGCTGGGGGTGGCGTGGTCAGCTGCAGAGGGCTGGGGGATGCTGGGCCTGGGGGTACAAGAAGGGGTGAAGGAGGAAAACCAGGGAAACCGAGGCAGGAAGGCACGTGAGAGGGGTGCTGGTGTGGGTGCCAACGCGGCTCCCTCCCCAAAGGCAGACAGTCACGGCTAGCTGGGCTTGGGCCCCAGCTCGTCTTGCAACGCAGAATCTGGCGCCCTATCCACCATCAACCCAGCTGCCCAGCTGCCCCTGGGGAACCTGGACCACAGGATTCCACTTCTGAGACCCCACGTGTGCAGCATCCAAATCCTCCATCTATGGCCGAGAACCGGGTAGGAGACCTTCCCGGACAAGCCTCACAACAATCCTGTGCCAGCCGGGAGGTCCATGTGCCTGCTGCCTGGCGGGGCCCTCACCTTGCGGGGGCGGCCGCCCGGCCCAGGAGCTCCAGGGGCACCAGGAATGGGTTCAGGGGACAGACGCCGGCTGCTCGCCAGACCGATCTCAGTTCATGGGGCCTATTCTGCACAGGGGATCCGAGGGGGGCCCGGCTGGGCTCCTCTGGCGGCCTGGAACCAGCACCCCCATCCTCAGCCCCGGGCTTGGGGCTCCCACCAGAGGGGCTGGGCTTTGGGGCCATGAGGTGCATGTAGGTTTTGGTCAAGTGTTCAGCCAGCGTGGTGCAGGGCAGGTGAGGCAGCTCATCGGGAAGTGACAGGAGCAGGTCAAGAACCACAGCTGACTCTGGTGATGGAAAGAGAGGAGTGAGTGGGGGACACTTCGCCCTGCTCCCCTGCCCTTCTGCCCCCCTTCCCCCCTGCCCTCCCTGCCCCTCTCACCAGCTGCTGAGAGCTCTGGGCCCTGGCCACGACGGGAGGAGAAAGACAGGTACTTGTAGATCTTTTCAAAGTCCACAGTGAAGTCTCCCTCAGGGGCGGGGCCTGTCAGGGACTTGGCAGGTGCCTCAGGGGCAGAGCCAGAGGCATTAGGAGTGGGGCCAAAGGCAGAACCAGAGGTTCCAGAGGTAGGACCAGGGGTCACAGAAGCAGGGCCCTGGTCACAAACCGTGGGGGTGGGACCAGAGGCCACTGGGGAAGGGACAGAAATTAAAGGGGAGGAACCAGAGGCCTCGGGGGTAGGGTCAGAGGCCACAGGGGTGGGACCAGGGGTGAGGTCAGAAACAGGGGTGGTGGCACCAGAGGCCTCAGGAGTGGGGCCAGGAGCCTCAGGGGTGCGGCCCTCCGGCCCTCTGGTGGTGCTCAGGAGCAGTGGCTTGCCACGCGCTTTTGTAGGCTTGGGGGGCTTGGAGTGCAGGAGGCTGAGCGGTTCGGTGGCTGCAATGGTGAGCACCTGGCAGGCAGGCAGAACCCTCAGGGAAGGACAACCTCCATGTCCCCTGCTCTTGGGTACCCAGGCTGATCCCCCACCTCCACCCCCCAACAAACCCTCCCCTTACTCCCTGTGGAAGGCAGATGAGAACAATGAGGATCAAGGAATCAAATAGCTGGCTGGGCTCACAGAGCCAGCAAAGGCTCAGGACCCGAGTGCACTTTGTTTTTTGTTTGGGTTTTTTGGGAAGGGTGCTGGGGATCGAACTCAGGGCCTTGCACTTGCTAATCAAGCTCTCTACCACTACAGCTAAATCCCCAGCCCTTTGTTCGGGTTTTTGCAACGGTGGGGACCGAATCTAGGGCCTTGTGTATGCTAGGCAAGTGTTCTACCACCGAACAACATCCTCAGTCCCCCTTCCACAACCCCGTCCCCTCGAGTACCCCTGGCCCGCCGGCTGTACCTGGGAGAAGGCTGCTGTCAGGGCTTCCTCGAGCGGGCCTGTTATCTTCTCGGCTAGATCCGTCCACACCTGGGTGAAGCCAGAGGGACACGGGCAGCCCAGGGGTCGGCCTGCAGTGCTCCCCTGAGCCCTGGCTTCCTGGGGGCCCCTGATCAGGTCATCCCCTCCCAGCCCTGGGAAGCTTTGCCTGCCCACTCGCCTCACCTCTATGGGGGCCGGGATCTGTGCCTGTCGGCTCCTCGGACCCTGAGGGCCACCTGGATGCAGCCTTTGAGTGGCCTCGCGAGCCACTCGGCCTTTGAGCAGCCGGAGGAAGTCGCGGACCTGAGTGGAGAGTGGGGAGGCCATCTATGAGCTCAGGGACGCAAGACATGCCCCAGGGTGTGACCCGCTACCCACAGAAGAACGGACCAGGCCCGTGCTGGCTCCCCTCTGCAGCCAGGGCCGGCCCCTAGACTAAGAACGAACCTGTTCATTTCCACTCCGCGCGTTTCCTAACTCACTTCGTCCTCATGCCCACCGGCACAACTCTGCTTTCTGCAGGGTCCGCAGGCTCCAGCGCCTGGCATACCAGCTCGCCCCGCCCCAATCCTTGCTCGCCCCGCCCTGAGGCCCCGCCCCTCAACTCGCCCAATCAGGCCCCGCAGCTCCTGCCGCAGCCCCGCCCCCAAGCCCACACTGCCCCGTCCAAAGCCCCGCCCCCTCCCCAGGGCGGACCGCGGCTCACCTCGGCCTCGCTGCGGCTCCACAGCTCCCGGGCCAGCTCGGCGGGGTCCGGTTCCGGCTGGCCCCGCCGCGCCTGCAGCAGTCGCAGTAGCTGCCGCTTCTCGCGAAGGCTCCAGGGCACAGGGCCGGTCACCTCGCCCAGATAGCGCGCCGGGGCTGAGCGCCGTCGCTGCGGCGGCTTCATGCTGCTCCGGAGAGGCCGGCGCTCTGGGTCAACGCGCCTGTGGGCGGGGCTACGGAAGCCGCCGAGGCCATCCAGCGCCGCGCGAAGGCGGAATTAGATGGGGGCGCGGCTTGACGTTTGCAGGCGAAGGGACCCGCCTCCGGGGAAATAAAGGGGAGACTGGAGGGGCGCGCGACTCTCAGTCTGTCTCCTCTCAGTCCGCGTTGCAGCTCCTTCGTGAAGCGGACCCGACCTTGAATCGCTTGCCTCCCTTACATTCCTGCCTGCTTCATGAGAGTCCTACTGTGTGCTTTGTTTCTCTAGGACGCGTGGGCAGCTGTCCAGCCGCGGTCAAGAGCCTGGGCTCTGCGGTCAGACAGCCCCGGGGACCTCGGGCAAGTGATTAACCTTGCCAAGCCTCAGGTTCCTTGTCTGCAGACCGGGGTAGTAGCCTCACTCCTGCCTATGCACAGGGGAGGGAGGGGCTCGGGCAGGAGGGATTTTTGCTTGTTTGTTTGGGTTGTTTTTTAGACAGGGGCTCGCTGTGTAGTCCAGGCTGGCCTTGAACTCACTGTGTAGCCCAGGCTGACCTCGAACTCGTGGCGATCCTCCTGCCTCAGACCCCTGACTGCTGGGATTACAGGCGTGTGCCAACATGCCCGGCGAGGAGGGATTTAAGGAACTCTAGATAAAGCGAGCAATCGAACAGGAGTGCAGGGTCAGATCAGTGGCTCAGTGGCGAGACCCGAGAAGAGAGGTAGAAGGTTGAGGGCTGACGAACGCAGAGACTGGATAGCCGAGAAGGCCAAGCTGGGGGAAGACGGAAGGAGCCGGTGGGCTGGTGCTGGAGTTGAGGAAGGCGGGGCTTCTTTTAAAAATTTAAACTGGCAGGGTTGGGCGTCACTTTCTGTTTGGGACAAAACACCCCTGAGCTATGGGCTAGCGGTCCGCCCCCAGGGCCTCAGCCCTCCAACCCGCACCTTTTCCAGTCCAAATCCCTTCAAATCCTGGTTCCAGGCACGCTCCCGAGCGCCACCTCCCGTGCCATGAGCACCCCGCGACTCCACCAGAATTTAGCGGCTCTGTCCAGAAGTTTATTTTGAGCCCAGATGAGAAGGTGGAGAGGGAGGAAGGGGTCGTGGTCTGAAAGTGTGGCGTCCGAGGTGTTGGGTCCGATCATGGCAGGCCGATTGCCGAAGTCACCACTTGGCTGCTTGCGTCTTGACCCTGAGGGGGACGCCACTGCTGGGGAGGGAGGGGACACTATGCAGAACTCCCCCTTCACAGCACCTGTCTGTGGCCTCTTCCGTCAGTCTGTGCCGAGGTAAGTGTGGGAAATGAGTCTGAACCCCGAATTCTCACCTGGTGCCTGTCCAAGCTTTGAGGACCTATCTCTGAACATGACCCTAATCTCTGACTTCGAATCTCACTGAACCAAATGTGATAACCTCTATTTTTTTTATTTAATTTATAGAGAGGGTCTTGCTATGCAGCCCAGGCTGGCCTCGAACTCGCAGCGATTCTCCTGCCTCAGCCTCCCGAATGCTGGGATCACAGGCGTGCGCCGCCACGCCCAGCTGTTATGACCTTTGACAAGTGACAGTCTCAGAGAAAGCCTCTGTTTTTCCTCGTTTCTCCTGGGGGTTATAATAGTATGCAGCCGCAGGTCGTTAGGGTTAAGTGATTGTCCACGCAACATCATTTAGCACCTTGCCCAGCACGAGGGTGAAGCTCTAGGAAGCGTCGTCACCATCACCTCCCGCCTGCGCTCTTCCACCAGACTCCGCGGCCCCTTGCTCACCTGCCTCACTGGGGCCTCCGGGGCTGCGGGCCGCTGAACGAGGTCCTAGCCGGCTGGCCGGGGGGCGGGGGCGCTGGAAGAGAGAGCGGCCGCGTGGGGCACTGCGCCGGGGTCAGGGCGCCCCCTGCGGGTTGCTGCGGGCGCAGCGGTGTCAGGTCGAGGGATGGGCAGGACCCGCCAGCTGGGAATTTGGCGACCGCCGGTCCAGATGCGCGGATCCGGCTGGGGCGGACGGGCAGGCTGAGTCGGTACCTGAGTGCGCGCACACGAGGCCGAGCCCGGCGGCCAGCGCGGCGCCCAGCACGAAGGCCGCCAGCACCAGCGCTACCACAGGCGCGGGCTCCAGGACCGCGGGGGCGGGGGCGGGGGCGGGCGCGGGCAGCTCGGGGCGCACTGCTTTGCCTGGGAGGTTCTTGGGCGGCCCTGTCCGGGGGAGGACAAGCTGAGCCTGGACCCAAGACCCAGATGCCCGCCCTGGCCCCGGGGCGTCCTGCGGGAGAGGACTGCTTGCTCACTGGGGGGCGGCCGCGGCACAGTGACCACGATGGGCTGCGTCAGCGTGTGCAGGTGGGGGCCGTCGGCGCCAGGGCTCTCGCCGCCGCCGCTGCCCACGCACGCCTCGTCCTGAGGCAAACACTGGGGGATGGCACGACCGGACGTCAAGGTCTGGCGATCCTGGGTCTGGTCTCCAGGCCCTTAAGGGACCTCAGGTCACCGCAGCCAGGAGGCAGCCACGGGAACCTTGGAAGGTCGGCTCCTTAGGAGTCCCAGAGGCCCGCCCGTAAGTACCCAAGTGGTACCCACCCTGAGCAGACCTCAAATGTCAGGTCATGGTTGGGGGTGGCTGCAGGACTCTGGGAGGCTGAGGCAGGAGGATCGCAAGTTTGAGCTAAGCCTGGGGAATTTAGTTAACAAGAACCTGCCCCAATCAATCGATCAGCTGGGCTGGGGAGGTAGCAAGACCCTGGCGTCGATCCCCAGTACCGGATTAAAAAAAAAAAGAAAGAAAGAAAAGGTCACCTAACCTGTGAAGCCCACATCTCAGGTGCCCCCAAATTGGCCCCCTGCACCCCTCTGCATCTGCCCAGCCTCCCGGCTCTGGAGCGACCTCAGAACCCCGCCCAAAGGGCGCTAGAGCCACGTCCATGAGGGAATCCATTGGCCACTCTTCGCCTACCGAGGAATCCCACGGGCCCCTGGGGACTAAGCACCTTGACCCCAGCCCGAGACCCAGTGTCTTCTGCCAGCCTCGAGGGATCCCTGCCCCGGGCTCCAAACCCGGAGGGACCCCTCCCTCCGCTGCCGGAGACGCCTGTGCCCAGCCCCAGGGCTCTGCGCTCGCTTGCGCACCCGCGACGGTGGCGGCGGCGGCGGCGGCGGCAGCGGCGGGGTCAGGGGCGCGGGCGTCCGGCGGGCTTCCGGGAGGCGGCGGCAGCGGCTAAGCTGGCAGTGCAGGAACTGCACCGACGCGTTGAAGACTGGGCGCAGGCGGAAGCTGAAGCGCGCGGGGCGGGCGCCGTCCGGGAGCGGCGGCGGTGGCGGGAAGGTGACCGAGGCGTCGGCGGGGCAGCCTCCGTGCAGCAGCACCAGGGCGGGCCCAGGCGCCGGGCGAGAGGACGGCGTCACCGAGCAGCGGTGCAGGGCCAGGCCCCAGCGCGAGGAGGGCCGGGCCAGGGCCGCCTGGGGCAGGAGGCGCCGTCAGCGTCGCCCGTCCCGGTCCCCGGCCGCCCCCGCCCCGGGACCCCGGCGCCCCCACCTGCACGAACACGCGGCTGTTCGCCGGCACCTCGAGCGGCCCCCCGCGGCGCGGGAGGGCGTCCTCCGCGTCCGAAAGCTCCAGGCGGAAGAGAGGTCTGCGCAGCCAGGGCCCGGGCGCCCCGGGGAACGGGGGCGCTGGCGGGATAGGCAGAGAGCGGCACAGAGGAGAGGACGCGCTCCCCGAGGCCCTCCGGGAGAGCGCCCGACCTTCTCGCCCCCGCCGCCGCCTTTGGAAATGGGGTGCGGTTTTTCTGGTGGCGGATTCACCCCAGCTGGGTGGCTACTAGGCTCTGCCCTCTAGTGACCCCGGAGGTCATAGCCAGCCAGCCCAGCAGTGGAGGCCGGGCTCAAAGCTGTGCGCCCCTGGGGTGCGCGGGTCCTGCCCTCCCCGACCTGTCTCTTCACCTGCAGAGCAGGCGGGGAATCCCGGGGAGGAAGGGGCTGAGGAGCGCCCCAAGGCGGACAAGCGAGGCTTGGCGCGGGGATGCAGGAGGACCTGCTACCCTCTAAGGAGAGGTGGGTGCTGGCATCAAGGAAGAGGGGACAGAAGTGTGCCACCCTCCAGAGGCTTTTCTGGGCACAGTCCAGTCGGACACCACGGTGTGGTGTTTTCAATTTGTCAGGGGCCACAATCCCAGACTACAGGCGGCAACATTAGCCTGTCTTCCAGCCTGTGACCGCTCAGGCGCATGCGCACAGAGATCAGCCTTCAAGAGACTCCGCTGCGCGCTCGTCAAACACGATCTACCCAGATCCGAAAACCATGTGCACAGACGGTCCCTCTCCCACAGCCCTGGACATGCTGGTATAGGTGCCAGTCTGGGGACAGGGGACAGAGGGATACCCCGCCCTACCGTCTGCCCAGGTAGGGCAGACACGACCACCCTAAAGGGTGTCGGCGTGGGAGTGCAGCGGGCCGGCGTCCGCCCCCCCTACCTACCGAGCGGCCCACTGGGCGAGGCGGAGGTTCCGGGGAGCAGGAGCAGCAGGAGCACGGCGCGCAGCATGCTGTGCTGGCGGAGGTCGGAGCGCTGTGGCCCCGCAGGCGGGCGGGGAGCGCTGGCCTTGGCTGGGCCGCCGTCCCAGCAAGCAGGAAGCCGGGCGCGGGGGTGGAGGGCCGAGGGGCTGACACTCGAGCCTGCGCCCAAGGCCCACGGGGATTAGGGCTCTGCTCCTCCCCGCCTGAGGCGTCCGGGGACACGGTGTCCCTCGAGAAGGCTGTCACCACACACACCCTTCGCAGCCTCCAGCCCTGCCTCAGTTCCCCCTCTATGCAGAGGCCGTACCGCCGGCCTCTCCCCGCTCCTCCCTGCCAGGCTGAGGACACACCACAGACTCCGAAGAAAACAGAGGGGTTTTATTCTCAAGCGTCTAAGGAGTTACAAACGAGGGCATGTTGTTTTAAAAAGGGGCGGGGCAATGGTGGCAGCCTGAGAAGGGGCCCGTGGACCGGTGGACCGCGCCAGGCCACCTCAGGCCACCGCCTGCCCCGTCCGCCCTCTGCCTGGTCCAGAGGGATGGCTGGTGACAGAGGGGAGGTCTTAGGAGAGGCAGGAGGCAGGAGGGGCTCCCCCAGGCTCCGGCATAACACTGACGGGGTGAGGGTCGGGCAGACACACACTCACACAACAGGAAACCCTTAAAGAAAAATAAAACCAGGAAGCCCAGCCTCAGGCCTGCCCTGGCCCTGGGACCCTTAGTGAGCCTCAAAGGCCCTTGAGGCTGGCCTAGGAGCAGAGGGCAGGAGCCAGGCCCTCTGCGGCCTCCACCCCCCACAAAGGAGATGGGGTCAGAGAAGGTGGTCTCCTGCCTGGGGCACAGAGATGACGTGGATGACGTTGGAAACATGCGGCATTGTGAATATATAAGAGTAAGAGTCAATACGATCGGTAAGCAGCCACAGTGGCGTCTACGCCTACATTGCTTTAGCTGCACCCAGCGAGGCTCCTCACCTTTGGCGCTGATTGGTTTTTGTGGTTTTATATTTTTTTTTCTTTTTTTTTGTTTTTTTGTTATTTTGTTTTCTTGTCCACTTGATTTGCATGCATCACCAACAAAAAGGAAACACACTCCTTCCTGCTCTGGCCACCATAGCAGGCTCTGGGGACACCACGGCAGGCCTCAGGCAGATACCGGGTGCCTCCCGGCCCAGGCTCGGGTGGGCTCGGGCTGGCGGGCTCCGGGTGAGCTGAGGGTGCTCAGGTCACCATGGGGAGCCACCTCATTCCCACACCCGGCCTGTCCTTGTCACATCCTCAGACCTCCACATCTGCTCCCACAGCTCTCAACCTGACTCCCTGCAGACCCCTCCCTCGGCTCCCTCGGTCACCACCCTGCCGCCTGCTGCTCCCTACGCACCCCTCGCCTGCCTTCCCTGAAGGCCTCCCATGCAGCCAAGGGCCCCTGGCTCTCCCCTCACCTGAGCTGTCAGCTCCCCCTGAGCCAAGGCTGTGGCCAGGCTCCGCCCCCAGGGAGGAGGTACCCGAGCCTGTGTCTAGGCCTTGTCCCTCCTGGCCTGGCTTCCCCAGCCAGGCTGACGGGCAGCAGCCCAGCCCTTAGTCCCTGTCCCCCAGTGCCCAGGGGCAGTCGGGGGGAGCCCCACCAAAAGCAGCTAAACGTGACTTTGGTAAAAGTTTCTGAAGGTACCGACACACCCATGAGGACAAGCTCTCCTCTCCCCTTCCTCTAAACACCCCACAAGTACAATAAAATACAATAAACTCCAAAAAAAGACCCCCTGAGATCAAAGAGAGAGAGAGAGAGAGAGAGAGAGAGAGAGAGAGAAACCAGCCCTGGTCCAGCTGCAGCCCAAGGCCCACACTCCTCCTGGAGGAAACTGAGGCAGACCCAGGGCTACCACAGAGGGGCCAGGAGACAGGTGCGGAAAGCCAGACAATGACTGAAAGGTAGCGAGGGAAGGGACAGAGGGAAATGGACAGCAAGCGCGTGTCGGGAACGCGGGGTACGGGACATGGGGGCTCTCTCCTGGCCCGAGGGCCGCCCCAGCCCAGAGGTTACGACTGAATAAATAGCAAGTCTGCTCACGGCCTGCCGTCTTCCGTTCACAGTGTCTGTCCGGGGGCCGCACATGGCCGGCTGACCCCGGGGTGGGAAGGGCTGGGACCCGGCAGGCCCGTGTGTCCACAGCTGGTGGGCAGAGTCGGGGGTGCTGGGCACCCCCTAATTTCTGTCCTCAGTCCTCAGCGGCCGTCCAGGTCCCAGGTCTCCCCTGGCGGGCAGCTGGGTGGCCGGGTCGGGAAGGGGGCTTGTGGCCATGCCCTGGCCCGGTGGGGCTGGCCGCCGCCACACGGCTACCTGAAGAAGGGCAGGTGGGGCTGGCTTAGAACTCCGCTAGTCCGCGGCGACTCGGTCTTCGCCATGACGTCCTTGAACCAGGATGCCACGTCCACCTCAAGCGTCTCGTAGCGCTTGATGAAACTGTGTTCCTGTGGGCCCGAGGGGGCACTTAGGATGAAGGGTCTTCCCTCTGGCCTGTGCTCAGGCCTGGGGACTTCCCGATCGGCAAGAAGGGGCCCAGATACTCACAAGTAGCTTATTATACTTTGGTCTCTTCCTGTGATCTTTAGTAAGGCTGGAGAAAGAGGAGGGAAGAGGCTGAGCAGACACAGCTGCTGACGTCCTCAGACCCAAGCTGACAGGAGGTGCCTGCCGAGCTGTGAGATCCCACAGTCTCCTGGCCAGTGCGGCGAGGTGAGGACCTGGCTTGGGGAACTGAACTGGGATGTGAAGTTCCCACTGGAGAGTGGGGTGAGCTCCCCAGAGAGGCTCAGGCATAGCCTCCTGCGCGCTCCACTCCACCAGCTGCAGCAGGACACACAGGGCCTCCACACTGTACTCCCACAGGGGCTTTTAAAGCAGCCTTCGGTTCCCAGGACCCTGACCACAGCCCCTGTCTGCAACGCCCAGGTCCAGACTGCCCCCTTCCGTGGCCTTCCTGGGGCAAAGGGACAAGATAGGGGGTGCTCACCAGTCTTTGACGAAGGACTGGAAGTCCCCCGAGAAGCCCATGTGACCAGGCAGGAGCGGGGGCTCTTCCTGGAGAACTTTGGTGAGGACCTCGAAGTCCGTCTTGCAGTTCTTGTAGGGAAACTGTCCTGTTGCCAGCTCCACCTGGGAGGGAGACGGGAGGGCTGGGTGGGGTGGGGTGGGCTCCAGGCCCCTTCCCTGCACACCCCCACAGGCCTCACCCCCAGCCCAAGGACGGAGGCAGGGTCCCAGCTCACCAAGGAGATGCCCAGGCTCCACACGTCAGCCCGGATGTCGTAGTCAGGCTTAGTGGGGTCCGGGGGGTCGATGCGCTCAGGCTGCCAGAGGGAGGACAGGAGGATGCACGAAGGTAGGGCCGGCCTCCCAGGCGCCGCCCCGCCTACCAGGCTGGCCTGGCTCCACTCACCGCCATGTAGGCGGCACAGCCGGCACTCCGCGTCTTAGCCTTGGAGTCCACCAGGCGGCCGCTGATGCCGAAGTCACAGAGCTTGATCTGGCCCCGCTCATCCAGCAGGATGTTCGAGGGCTTGACGTCACGGTGGATGACCCCATGCTTCTCCTTCAGGTAGTACAGAGCCTTCACGATCTGGGTACGGATAGGGGAGGCACTGTGATGGGGGTCCGGGGCCCGGGGCCACCCACCTGGCACCACGAGCCCCAGCCTGGCCACTCACAGCCACCGTCATCTTGCCCAGGATGCGCTCAGGGATGGGGCCCTGCATCCGCTTCTTCAGCTTCTCGGCACACGTGCCCATGAGCTCCATGGCAATGAAGACGTCCGTCTGTGGAGGGAGGGGTGGCAGGTGGCTGGGGACGCCCAGGTGAGGAGGGGCACGGAAGCATGCAGGGACCTGTGGGGTGGAGGGCAGCAGAGGCTCCTCTGCCCCGGCCTGTGGGGCGGGCGGCTCACATTGGTGATGAAGGTGCCGAAGCACTGCACGATGTAGGGACAGTCGTGGCTCTTGAGCACCACGTCCAGGTCCATGAGGATACGCTTGTTCTCCTCCTTGTTCCCCGAGCGCCGCATTTGCTGCAGGGAGGGTCAGAAGGAGGGAAGGTCGCAGCCACGTTGGGAGGCGGGGATCCCGCCTGCCCGCCAGGAGGGCAGGCCCTTGGCTCACCTTGACGGCGATGACGTGGCCCGTCTTCCGGAACCGCATCTTCCACACCTGGCCGCAGGTGCCACTGCCCATCTCGCCCAGGTTCTCCAGGTCGTTGATCTCTGCCTGGTAGCGCTGGGGGGACAGCACAGGCTGGAGGACCCCCCAGCGCCTCTGCTGCCCATACCCCCAGCCCAGCCCAGCCATGTCCCGCCCTCACCCCGCCAGGGTGCCGAGCGCAGTGGTACCTGGCCCCCGATGGTCAGGTAGCCCGTCTGCTTCATGATCTCCTGTAGCTTCTGGTCAATCTCAATGCTGTGAGACAGAGAGCAGGAACCAGTGGGGAGGGTCTTGACCTGCTGAGGCAGGCCGGCCCCCACACTGGGCTCCCAGAGACTCCCCCCGCCACTGCCCAGGGCTGGCACAGCAGTGCTCCCCAAGCCCCCAGCTCACCTCTCCATGCTGCGGGGCGTGAACAAGGTGGACGGGAGCCCCAGCATATGGCGGGGCCGGGCAGGGGGGGTGGGGTGCTGCGGCGAGCTCTCCGAGGACGGTGAGCGGCTGCCCCCATCATTGGCCAGCGGGAGCTGCAGGGCTGGGGGGTTGAGAACCAGGGGTGGGAAGGCAGTTAGCATCCAGCTGGACTCAGCTCTGGGCCTGGCATTTTGGGGAGGGTGGGACTCTCATCTTCCCCCATGGTGTCCCTCAGCCAGGCTGGCGAAGCCCCTGCCCTGCTGGCTAGGCCCTCCCTACCCACCCTGGGCCATCCTCAGGGCGCCTCCTCCTGTCCTGCTGACCTGGAAGGAGATGGGAGGGCTGGTAGGGGAGGGATGGTCCCCAGAGGCTACAGGTTTGTCCCCAAGTTCATACTGGCAGGGACCTGGGGGGGCCCTGGGCCAGGCAGCCTCCCTGGCTGTCCCTTTCCAGGAAGCAGGCCAACAGCCACAGTGTCCACACTGGATCATGCCAGGATAGATGGATGCCTGCCAGGAGCAGCCTGGGCCCTGGTCCTGCTGCCAGTACCAAACTTGGCGGCCAAACACAAGTAAGGAGGACCACCCTGGAGAGACAGTAGACGCGGAACCCTGGCTTCCGGCTGCCTCGCCCATGTTCTGTGCCAGGCTCAGGGAGGGTGCCCTCTGGCCGGCTGGCCCATCTGTGTACCTCCCAGTCAGGCCTACAGAGCTGGGGCCTAGGGCGTGGGGGCAGGAGCCCAGGTGGGGCCTGTGAGGAGAACTGGGATACAGCTGTGCCACGGACTGGCAGGACTGGGCAAGGAGCGGGTGCTGGGCCAGGCAGGGGGTTTGGTATTCTCCAGCGGCCTGCATGCAGACAGCTCGGACATGCTATAGGCGGACGGGCGGGCAGGCAGGCGGGCAGGCAGCAGGCACCCCAGGACAGGCAGGCAGTGTTAGGGGCGAGAGGGCAGGAGACGGACAGACAAACAGGAGCCAAGACCTGGGACCCAGCTGCCCAGAGTAGTGCTGCAGAAACAGGCCAGAGAGGGCCCCGGGACAGCAGAACAGGTTCTCTGAAGAGCTGGGGGCTCCCTGGATGGGTGGCGATGTGGTGGGGAAGCAGGGGCCGGGGGCTGGTGTGGCTCCTGGAAGGACTTGCCCTCTGTAGGCCCATCGCACCCCAGGGTACTGGTGGGCAGCACAGAGACAAATGGCAGCCAGGCCCTTTCCTGGGCCTGCTGCCCTGGGACCCTGAGCTCAGCCTGTGAGAAGGCAGGCAGAGGACCCTGATCTGCAGCTGGAAGGGGATACGGGTCAAAGGTGAAGCCCTGGAGACAGATGGGCACAACCTAATTTCCTCCCCCTCCACGAGTCCCCCATGAGTCCCTGCATCCCTGCTCTGCCCATGGCCCCAGTCACAGTCCAGTTCCCATGCTGGTTCCTGAGGGACCATCTCCAGTTCGCAACCTTCCTGTACCTGGGCTCTCTAGGAACTGCCCAGGTCTTGATCTGGAGGGTACTGGGGCCCCTTCATGACCCAACAACTTCCCCAAGCACATCCCCATCTTGAGGTGGCCTATTGGTCCCCTTCCCTGCACTATCACCATGCCCCCCTGGGCTGCCCCAGAGCCTGCACAAGAGGCTGCTGCCCGCAGAGCGCGGTGGGGGATGGAGGGGCCGGAGCAGGGCAGGGAGGGAGGTACACAGAGGCCCTGAAAACAGGTTACAGCGCTGTGACAGGCACACCGCAGGTCAGGAGGGCACAGGGAAAGAAGGTGAGAGAGCAGGAGAAAGTGAAACGAGTGAATGAATGAAGTAGAGAACGAGTGCGAGAGAGCGCAGGGGGCACGTGCCGCCAACAGGAAGGAGCCTTGGAGGGGCAGGCTGCCGGCCAGACACGCGTGCACACTCGCACGCAAGTGCACACGTACGCACACACACGCCTCCCCACAGGGCCAACTCTGCCAACACAGGCACACTCTCCCACACCCAGGAACCTGCATGGCCTGACTGCCTGATGGGACTGTCCCCGGCTACACCGGCCTGGGCACAAGGATCTTGGTGGGCTGTCCCACGACCCCCACCCCCACACCTTGCTCAAGTCCTGTCTCCCCGGGTGCCCTCCCCACAGGAGAACGTGGTCCCGACGGGGGATGTGCTCACTGTCCATCCGGGACAGCAATTCAGTCCTGGGGTCACCGCTGCGCTCCCAGGGCCAAGAACACGCAGAGCACACCCAGGCGTGTCACACCCATCTGTGTTTGTGAGCACAACTGCCCCTCGGCGGGGGACACACACCCGCTCATTTGGGACACCAAGTCTCCTCTAGGGAATTCAAACTGTGCCCCAGTGGAAGTGGAGAGCTGAGAGAACACAGAAGAGACAGGGGCTGGGTCCACACTGCTGTCACAGAAACAGTGAGAGGAAACAACACACAGAGCACGGGCCGGGGAGGGCATTCTGCGGCTGGAGCAGCGGTTAGGTCAATGGTGCAGATGTCCAAGCAGCGATGATAAAAAGGCTGGTACCTGCTCGCTGGGACGGGGCAGGAGCAGGGCTTAGAGTGATCACAATAACTGGATGGGAAAGGAAGAAAAAAAACAACACCACGATAAATCACAACAGAAATGGCCGATTTGTCCAAAAGAAAAGAAATCAAATCATAATGAGGAGGAGGGGGAGGCATGAGGCACCAAATTGCAGAGATGGATAGAAACTGACAGAGATGGGAGGGCAGGGAGGAGGGATGGAGCTGACAGACACAGACGCCTGCCTGCAGGGGGCTCCTGGGGCCTGCCCACCGCGTTCACAGGCCTGGCTCTGCACTTAGAGGACCCCGGATCCCAGACCCTGTCTCATCCAGGCTGGTGCCGAGGAGGGCAGCCCCGCGGAGCCCAGCAGAGGCCCTCCATGTGCCAGGCAGCAACCAACAGCAGCAGCTCCTCTTCCATGATTTCTCTGGGCCCATACCAGACTCCCCAAAGAGGAACCCACACTGACCCAGTCAGAAAAGGGAGGGATGGAAGTGAATAGGGATGGGGTTCAGGCTGTGAAGGTCAGGCTAGGGTACCCAGATATGGGGGAGGTGTCTTGCCCCAAGATGAGCTCACAAGCTCACATCATAGGAAACATAAGAGAGTGGTTTTGGGGCCAAGAGAGATACAGAGAGGGTCATGGGCAACGGGGTTGGTCACAGGGTGTGTGGGGAGGAGAATCCAATTCCCTCTCGTTCTGAAGACTTAGGGACAGGGATCTGTGGGATACAACAAGGCAGCTACATATGGTCATGGTGATCCCCAGCCAGGTATGTGTGGAAGAGGAAGGGAGACAGCTGTAGATGCAGGATGACAAGATGTCAGGGAGGTAGTCACTGAGATGGGAGGATCAGAAAAGGGGAGCATGGGTGCTATCGGCAGTGGGGGGGCAGGTATACTCACACTGGCCTCAAGTGTCCTCGGGCTAGGTGGCTGTCAATGGGGTAAGGGAAGAGTCACCAGGCTGGGAGATAGGTGTGTATGGCTAAAGAGCTACACACCCATCGAGATGGTGGTACTGAAGCAGCTAGTCACAAGGGTATAAAGGGGCCTGGAATGTGTGTGTGGGGTAGGTGTGCGGAGCCCAATAACAAGATCATACCGGCTGGGGCACAGACCACCAGATCCCGTGGTAGCGATTAAGTGGGAGAAGCCTCTGTCAGACAGATTATGCATGAGTGAAGTTATATACGGTTTTGTGACCTCAGGAGTCCCCAGGCTAGGTGTGCACCTGTGTCCATATGGGGCGGGGGACCTGACAGTCACTGAGCTGGAGGGAGCGGAGTCATGGGGTCAAAAGGGATGTAACTGTGTTTGCAGGCCGGACCGAGATGCGGTCACGGTGGCGTGAGGTCGTGAATCCCGCTCAGCGCAGGTGACCGAGGCTCTCGGATTCGCGGCGACGGGGGCGGGTCATCGGGTGGTGGGGCCTCCCTCGCGGCGGTAACGGGGCTCCCTGGCCCCAGCGGTGAGCAGCCCGGGCCCCACGCCCCCCGGGTCACCGTGACCCTCTCCCCGCGAGCCCACAGCGGGGGGGGGCGGGGGAGGAGCGGGGCGCCCCGGAAGCGGGGGCGGGGCCTAGCTGCAGGGGCGGGGCCTCCCGCGGCGCGAGCCCCGCCCCGGCCGCCCCCTCCCCCACGCCGCCGTACTTACTGGGCCTCGGCCGCTGGGGGCTGATATCCAAGTTGAGGTCGATCCTCCGCCGGGCCTCACGATTCTCCTGCTTCAGCTTTGCTTCCAGGCGGGACAGCTTTTGCTCCAGGGAGGACGCCGCCATCTTCCCCGCCGCCGTTGCCGCCGCGCACCGCCGGACCGCCCGTCAGTCCGGCAGACAAACACCGCACTGCGCCTGCGCTGAGATGACCCCACCGAGCCGCCGTCTCGCCCCGCAAGGCGCATGCCCGCGACGCACACCCGCCCCGTCCGCGTGTGAATCTCCGCGCGTGCGTGCTTTGTCCCAGTCCGAGGGATGACGCCGCCTAGAGCTCGCGGTTGGCAACGTGCAACACCCCCACCCACCGTTACCTCTGTGGCGCGCATGCGTGAGTTCCCTAGCATTCCAGAGAGAGGCGCTGCGTGGAAATTTACAGAGCGGTGGGCAGAGAAAGTGATGCGCATGCGTACCGACGGAGCGACGCGGTCACGCGCGTGCCTTCTGCTGCGCAGGCGTAGCCCTGGCAGTTCGTTGCATGGCATCAGTCACCTGCAGTCCGCTCTGCGGTTCATCCTCAGGCTCCCACTCGTTCTTCCTGGCCGGTTTCACCCTGGCTGCTGTGCCCTCAAGGAACTGCCTCCCACGCCTCGGACAGTGCACTGTTAGACTCTGTTAGACTTCATTGCAGCCTGACCTCCCGCTGGCAGCGCGGTGCCGCCTCCTGACCATAATTGGGCACCCGTGGGAGTGCTTTTCTGTTTCATCCAGTCCCAGCAAGCCAAGCTGACTGAGGCCTGGCGGGAAGGAGGGCTCTGGGCGTCCACGACGTGACCCCTGACCTCAGAGATAGGGCCGAGGTCAAGGTCAGTGTGCCCAGCCAGACCTGCGCGGAACCTTAGGAGGCCGCATCTCCATCTCTCCCGCCCCCAGAATGCAGATTTTCGAGGAATGCAGATTTTTTTTTTTTTTTTGAGACAGGGTCTCACTGTGTAGTTCAGGCTTAGATGATAGGCATGCACAGAAGAGATCAAATTTGTAAGTCTCATTATTTATTGAGCGCCCACTGCTGTATGCTCTCTCACGCAGGGAACATCCCAAAGAATGTCCCTGCATGTCGTCGGAAAAATGTAGCCTCCGTGACAGGTGTTCTTAACCTGGAGTCTGCCAACCTTAGGAAGTCTATTAATAGCCCTTGTGGACTGCCTGGAAGTTGCAGAGTTTTGCGTGTATGGTACAGGAACACTTTACTAAGGAGGTGCCCAGCTTTCATCAGATTCTCAAATGGTCTAAGACCTAAAAAGGTCTGAGAATCTAGACATTAAGCTATCTGTACTTTTTTTTTTTTTTTTTTTTGGTACCGGGAATCAAACTCAAGGCCTCATGCTTGTGAGGCAAACACTCTAACCACTGAGCTAAATCCCCGGCCGCTATCTGTACTCTTTAGGCCAGCCATTTCCATGGTGTTGGCCTAGGACCACCTGCATCAGAATCACCTGGCAAGTTTAGGTACAAGCTGGTTCCTGGCCCCACCCAAAACTCCTGAGTCACTTTTAGGGGTGGGGCCTGGAATGTTTTGTTTTGTCCTAGCTCCTCAGTTGATTTTGAAGCACAGCCAAATAGAAGTACACGTATCTGCAGCAAACAAGAAACTAGCATCGGACTGGGAATAAGGGTGTAGGAACCTGGTCCTTGGTGTCTGTGTCCCCTCCTTGGGAGAGAACCACAGATGGAAGCTGCTTTGTTGGTGGGGGAGCGGGCTGGCAATCCCATTGGGATGTGGTCCCACTCCCATCCATGACACTAATGGAGCTGGAATGTCCAGAGGAAGGGCAGGCCAGCCAGCCAAAGACACAGGTGTGGTTTTGATCTGAGGGTTCTATGAGTTAATAGTTCCACCTCAAATCCACAACTTCCTGTCTCTCCCCAGACAAACCAATCCCAGGATCTTGTCTGGACCCCACAAAGCTGACACATCTGCCCCTCCTTTCTTGGCGGGGCCCCTTGGCCATCTCCCTGGGCAGACAAGGCTGGGGCAGAAGCATCCCAGGTCCTCTTCTGCAGCCTGCTCCACCCTGACTTCATTCCTCCTCCATCCTCTCTCGAACCTCTGTGGGCAGCCCCTCATAAAGGGTGTCCTCCACCACCAGCCCCTCTTTCTTCAGTCCTGTACAGTTGCCCAGTTCTTCCGGCAGCACCTCTAGCCGGTTGCCCTTGAGCTCCAGGCGGCTGAGGGCCTTGAGGGCCACCACGAGAGGCGAGAGGTGGCTCAGGCGGTTGTAGCCCAGAAGCAGCGTCCGCAGCTTGCGGCAGAAGAATAGCTCGTCCGGCAAGCCTTCCAGGGCATTGTAGGAGAGAGCCAGATGCTGCAGGTTCTGGAGCAGACCCACTTCGGGCGGCAGGGAGTGCAGCCCGTTGTAGGATACGTCCAGCAGACGGAGGCTGGTGCACAGGCCAAGCTGGCTGGGCAGGGTCTCAAGCTTGTTGTTGCTCAGGTAGAGCTGTTCCAGGCCCCTGAGCTTCCGCACATGCTCTGGGACATAGGCGATCTGGTTGTGCCACAGCCTGAGTGTGACCAGCTTCCGGCAGTGCTGGAAGCTGAGGATCTCCTCAATGGACCGCAGGTGGTTGTCTCTGAGGTCAAGTTCCTGCAAGGCGCCCAGACTGAAGATGGCGTGGGGGATGCGCTCCAGCCCGCAGGCCACCAGCTCCAGCTCCCGGAGGACCGCCAGCTTCTTGAGGCTGTTGAGGGCGAGCAGGCGTGCCCCGTCATTATGCAGGCTGAGCCGCTGCAGGTGTCCAGCCACGTCAGTTACGCTGGCTGGCACCTTCCCAGCATTGCTACGCAGGGACAGCACTTTGAGCAGCTTTAGCTCCCGGAGGCTCTCGAGGGAAGCGGCTCGAGCCAGCTCTGGGGGAAAAAGCCCCTCCAGGTGCAGCTCCTCCAAGCCTCGCAACCCAAACACCCAGAGGGGCACCTCCCGGAGCTCCTCGCATTTGACCCGGATCACCTTCAAGCGGTCCCGCAGGAAGATCTGGGAAGAGAAGGGCAGCCTGGCGGGCGAGTGCAGCAAGCTGAGCTCCTGAAGGTTCACGAGCTGCGACAGCCCTGGGGGGAAAGCGATGTCACAGATGGCCTCCAGCCTGAGCGCCTCTACCTCGCCAAGCTCGAAGACGGTGTCGGGCAGTCCAGGGAGCATGCAGAGAGCCAGCTCCAGCCGGCCCCGTGCATTGCGCTGCAGCTTCTGCCTCAGTTTCTCTGGCGTCCACTCATGGTTGAGGTTGAGCTGCTTTAGGCGGCTTTCGCTGACCTCGGAGAGGAAGACGGCGAAGCGCTTGGAGTAGAGCGAGTCGTACTCATCGATGAGGTGCAGCATGAAAGCAAAGTCGTTCCTGACATCGGGGATGTCGTTCATGCCCGTCTCCTCGCGCACGGAGCAGAAGGAGTACTCCTTGAGGGGCCGGTGGAACAGCCAGTAGAGGGTGTACAGGCAGGTGATCCCGTAGACACACACGAAGGCGATGTAGCAGAAGGCCAGCTTGGAGAAGAGGTGGGCCTTGGTGTGGTTACAGCAGAAACTGGCATATCCGGTGACCTCGGAGGTCTCCACCTTGCAGGCCACCAAGAAGCTGATCTTCTCCACATAGACCAGGTTGTAGACCAGGATAGCCAAGAATTTGCACACTTTGAGCACTGTCTGCCGGATGTACATGGTGTAGAGGACGTCACCCTCTTCCACATGCACCCGGAACTTCTTGACCTTCTCAAACAGGGCTTTGGCCTGCTCGCCCTCCTTCTTGTCCAGCAGGGTGACGGCCGGAGGCTCAGTCACCACCTTCTCGGGTTCTGCTAACACTTTCTCCTTCTCACCCTCACTTGCCTTCCCAGACCCGCTCCCCGCTGCAGCCGCTGCAATCGCCGTGGCCCGTCCAGCAGCTGGGCCTTTATGGTTCTCTCCAGAGACCTCAGACAAGGCCCGCGTGGTCCACGGCGAGTCGAAACACTTGCCCAGGATGGAGATGAAATGTTCAATCTTGGAGCTGGTGCTGGGGAACTTGAACCAGAAGCTGGTACAGACCATGAAGATGAGCGTGTGGATGACGACCAGGTAGGGGAAGTACTTGGCGTACCAGTGCAGGGCCGTCTCATAGCACAGTTGGTTAATGAAGCTGTACTGCTGCAGATCCAAGTTGTTCCTGAGGCCGCTCAACTCCCGGAGGCCGCCCAAGTGCTCCGAGACCCCCCGAGGCAAGAGCTGCTGGCATGGGGCCTCTGAGATGTTCTCCCGGGGCTCATGACTGGGTAGACAGATGATCTTGTCTTGCGTCACCTGGCAATGGTGAGATGGCGGAAGAGAGTGAGGGGCTGGGGAGTCGGGGACCCTGATCTTTGATGGTTGCTCACTGGCTGATATTAGAAGAGTTGCTAAAAACTCAGCATCAGTCTTTGTCTGAAAAAAGGAGTTGGGTTGAGTTGTTCCTGGCCACCCCCAGATGCTGAAGTCTCAACCTCCAATCCTTGTGAGTGTGGCCTTATTTGAACATAGAGTCTTTACAGAAGTAATCAAGATAAGGCCTTTAGGATGGATTCTAACCCTATAGAACTGTGACATTATAGAGAGGGGACATTTAAACTGGGCATGGCGGCACACACCTGTAATCCCAGCTACTCGAGAGGCTGAGGCAGGGGGATCACAAGTTCAAGGCCAGCCTGTCTCAAAGTAAAATATTAAAAAAAAAAAAAAGCCTAGGTTCGATCCCCAGTACAGTGCAAAACAAACAAACAAACAAGGAAGACAATTTGAAGATACAGAGAATGGTATCTACGAGCCACAGAGCACCTGGAGCTCTCAGAGTGTAGGAGAAAGGTTGGAACAAATTCTCCACAACAGGTCTCAGAAGGAACTTGCCCTGTCCAGGGCACCATAATCATTTCTGGTGTTTAAGTCACTCACCCTTTGCTGCCTTAGTAACTGCAGTCCTTTCTAGATCCCAGGGATCAGATGGAGTGTTATAAGGGCCTAGCAAACATCAGGTCCTGGGTTCAATCCCCAGCACCACCAAGAAGGAAAAACAGAAAAAAAAGTAGGAAGTACCATAGCAATGTGGGGGACTCAGGCCACTGCCAGGGGTAGTGTGGGAGGTAAGGCCACACTGGGCTGGGGATTTTCAGGATGGCTTCTGGAGTCCCCAGGTGGGCCCTGCCCCTCGGCCCTCACCTGCAGGGTGCAGCCGAAGACCCCGATCATCAGCATGGCCACTGTGAGGTATTCGGCCAGTACATCCCACCAGGGTTTCAGCACCTTGAACGCCGGCTGCTGCTCAGTGAATTGCTTGAACTCGGCCACAGGGATCATGGTGCCTGTAGGAAGTAGAGAGACAGGATGCAGAGAGATCAAGAGAGATCTCTCTGCCTGGGGATCCTAATCCACTCTCGGCCCTGCCGTAACCTGGCAGAATCTATGAACTGTTTGCCTCCTTCCCTTTCCTTCTTAGCTTGGGCTTTGCTTACCTGCTGCATCCCAGACCTCACCCTTCCAGATCTCCCTGCCACTCCTGCGCCCCAGACCCCTGCCCACATCTGCCTGCCTGCTTAGAATTCAGAAGAGGTGTCACAGGCCACTGTCCCAACTTCTCACACGGCCTTCTTCCCAAACCCAGGCATCCTCCCCAACCCGGACACCCGGAGCCCAGAACACCTACTCCAAGGTGTCCTGGCCCCCGTGCCAGCTCTCACTGCTGCAGGACCAGAGTGTCCCAGGGCTCAGGACTTCCGGGGCGTGGGCCCCCCACCCCCTCCAGGGGCGCTCTGGGCACCACCTCCAACCTCCAACCGGAAAAGCCGGCTGCAGCCTGGCACTGCCCTGGTTACCCAGGCCCCGGGGGTTAGGGAGTGGCCACACTGAAGGCTAGCAGCCTGGGGGGCGTGTGATCGGGACACAGGAGTTTCCAAAGGAGGGTTCTAGAGGCCAGAATGTGAGGTCCGAGACCTGGCCTCTCTGAGTGAGAGGAGTGTTGGAATGTGAAGGGCGGAGGATGGGCAAAGGGAGGACTCTCAGGGTGACACCTACGGCCGGCCGGCACGGGGCTGGGCTGCCCGCTCCTGGGCTGCGGCCCATTGTCTGTCCCGTTTCCTTTCTGACCAAGGTATCATTATTGCAGATACAGGCAGGCCAGGCCCAAGTCACACGGGGCAGGGGGTGGCAGGAGCCAGGACATCACTGTCAGAGGCAGTGGCCACTGCACAGGTTAGAGGGGGAAGGAAAGAGGAGGAGGTCCCTAGGCTGCCCACCCCTGCCAGCATCCGAGCTCCCCCACCTATTTTCCTTGTCTCTTAAGCAGATTTCTCCTCCCAGCCTCACCACGATCCCTGTCACTGGGCACAAGTCGGGGCCACCCGCCAGTGCTCAGTGGCCTCCCTTCGTCTAGTGGGAAGCCCCAGCCTCCTGTCCCACACCTCAGCCAACTGCTCTGACACTTCTGTGCCTCCCTTATTGGTCCCAGTGGTCCCCAGAGATCTAGGGGTGACTCCTGAGTCTAGACAAGGTGGGGATGGGGGCTGTTCTGTAGGGCGCAGGGCTTGCTGACCAGGCCGAGAGGCTGGCAGCGCACACAACAGTGCTGCTCAGGCCGTCAGGGCTCCCACCTCAATACGGGGTCTGCAGGCCAGGGGGTACTCAGAACACAGCATCCCTCTCACCATGGGCCGTCACGCTCTGTGCACACCAGTACTCCCAGTCCTGCACCATGAGCCAAGTCAGAATGAGCTCAGCCTCCTTGTCAGTGTCTAATCTGGTAGAAAAAGCTCGGGACAGCTCAGGGAATGAACACATGTAACAGCCCCCAAAATGGGACATGGGCTGCATTTTGGAGCATGCATGAAGGTATGGAGCACATAGACTAAGCAGAGGGAAGACCCAGACCAGAGAGCGGGAACATCCGCTCTGAGTTCCAGCCACGCAGGGTAGCCTCCGTGGGTTTTTTCAGGGCTGCTGCTCAGTTCCTTTAACTTTCAGAGGACTCTGCTTATTTGCTTGAATCTAAGAACAGTAAGCTGGGGCTGGATACAGTGGTGCACCCCTGTGATCCCAGCCACTCAGGAGCCTGGGGCAGGAGGATGCCAGGTTTGAGGTCAGCCTGCAAAACTTGGCGAGACTGCCTTAAAATAAAAAGGACTCGGCCAGATGTGGTGGCACATGCTTGTAACCCCAGCACGCAGGAGGCTGAGGCAGGAGGATTGCTGCAAATTGGAGGCCAGTCTGGGCTACATTGTGAGTTCAAGGGCAGCCTGAACTACTTAGTGAGTCCCTGTCTCAAAAAAAACAATAAATAAATAAATAGGGTTGGGGATGTGGCTCAGTAGTAGAGTACTTGCCTAGCATGCAAGAGGCTTTGGGTTGAATCTCCAGTATCCCTTTCCAAAATGAAAAAGAGGGGTTGATGCTGGGGATTTAGCTCAGTGGTTAGAGTGCTTGCCTTGCAAGCACAAGGCCCTGAATTCGATCCCCGGCACCAAAAAAAAAAATGTACTTGCAAAATGAAAAAGAAAAAATAGCAATAGTCTGGGGACAGTAGCAAAAACATCACACAGACAGACAGGGACCAACTCCCTACCCTGGTCTCCCTCCAGACCCAGCTCATACTGGTGTAACCTCCAGCCCCCACCTGCACTGTCCCAGGTATGAAATCACAGGTGAGAGGGCAGAAGCCCTCAGAGTCCCGTGCAGACAGTTCTGTGGCTCCCAGGGGACAAGGTGCGCGCGCGCACACACACACACACACACACACGTGCAGAGGCGGATGTGGGGGATTATCATTATCCGTCTCCATGACTCAAATGTGATCATCCAAACCTGCCATTAAATTTCCACCGACGCGATGCCGCCCCCCCCCACCATGTCTGATCAGAGCTGGTGGCAGGCCTCAGAGAAAGGGACTTGCAAAACTGGAAGAGGCGAGAGGAAAGTGACAATGGGGACCATGCTCAGTGTGTGCCGCCTGATGCTCTCAATGCCACATTTTACCCTAGCTTTGGGAGCTCGGGTGTTGGGGCTCTTGTTTCCCAGACTTGGGGGACAGACATAACTTAGGTTCAGAGTTACAGGTGGCACTTGAACCTGGACGGTCCAACCGCCACTTCCTGTCTGTCTGATGGCTCCCACGATGGTCAGTGTTGGAAAAGCTCCTCTCATTGATACATCATCTTTTCTTTTATTCTTTTTTGCTTTTGTTTTTTTGAGACAGGGTCTCGCTATGCAGGTCAGGCTGGCCTTGAACTCACTATGTAGCCCAGGCTGGTCTCCAACTCATGCCAATCCTCCTGCCTCAGCCTTTTGAATGCTAGGATTATAGGTTTGCACCATCGTGCCTAGCTTGAGATGTGGCATCTTTGCAGAAAGAACCTGAGAGGGGTGTCGGGGAAGGCCATGTGAGGTGGTCCTGTTAACCTAGGACCACATGACCCCCTCCTCCATGCCTCACCCCCACTTCTCTCTCAGGCCATCCTCAGGCAGCCTCCCAAAACGTGGTGGACCAGTTCGTGCTTGAGTGGAGGTGGTGGGTGCTGCTGCTTCGGTCCTGTGCTCACCCACAGTCTGCATGCTAAAGGTTCAGCAAGAAACAGCAAACAGTTTTGCAGCTTCAAGGAACTCAAAGTCCAAGCCCTGCTTTTTCCACAAAGGGGAAACTGAGGCACAGGGTCGGGGGATAGCCCTTGAGCCACAGATCTTGAGTAGGCTAGCACTTTTCCAAACTGCCCTTGCCTGCACTTAGGGGTCTAGGGAGTCTTGAGGTTCAAAACCCTCCGAGGGCAGGTTGGGAAGGCCCCCCATGTGGTGGGGTTCTAGGGTTTGAGGCATTCACCACGAGGAGTTGGTGCTGTTTTCCCAGCCGCTGGCCACTCCAGGACAGGCCAGGGAGGTCAGGACCCCCGGCGTTGGCCCCTGCCTGTTGACTGTCACCTCTCGCACTGGGTCAGGACTGCTTGGCTCCCGAGACAAGTGGCCCTTGGGCTGGGCCTGTTTGTGTACCCCTGTCCCCACCCCCAGCTCCTGTGTGACCGGGGCAGCTGCCCAGGCCTCCTGCCAGCCGCACCTGAGCCATCCTCCCCTGGGCCATGCCCAGGCTCCAGCCAGATCCCCACCCAGCCACCCGGTCCCCGAGTCCCCGAGGACAGGAGCCCCTACTCACAGCTGCAGAGCGGACGCTGGGCCCAGCTCCTGGGTCCCTCGGTGTGGAGTGGCCGGGACTCCCGCAGAGTTCCAGGGCGGGCAAGGCAGAGAAGGTGACTCAGGGCGGGCGGGATCCCAGAACCGCTCCGCCTCTACCGCCCCTGGGACACGGCCCCGCCTCGCCGCCGGCGCTGGCAGGTTGGACCCACCCCCGGCTCTCCCGGTCGGTCGGTCGGCGGGCAGGGGAGGGTTCTAATCCGGTTCTACCCCAGGGGCCTTAGAAAGTCTGCAGTCCTGCAGGCCTGGCGGTGGGGGAGGCCGAGGAGCTGGAGGTCCTGGGCTCCCAAGCTCCCCAGGGCTGTTTCTGAGCAGGTGTCTCGAGTGGTGGAAAGGCTTCCTCCCCTGCCCAAGGCACGGCCACCGGGTCTCCACGCCCAGGTGCTCAGGGCTGCAGGTGGGGAGAGCCGCGGCTTCCCCTTCCCATGCTGGCCTGAGTGTGCGCACATGGGCTTGCTGCCTGGCCTGGAGGAGGCAAGGGCCAGCCGCTCCCACGTCTTGGTGGCTGAGGATGGACTTCAGTTCTGGGGACCTCATTTCTGAACAATCAAGGTTGTTCCTCCCCTGCATCATCCTGGCCTGGCCATGAGCTGGGGCGGCCTGGGCTGGGTCACAGGGCCTCAGAGCATTAGCTTCAACCCAAGGCAATTGGGTTTGAACTTTTAAAAACTGTTCGATGGTACTGAGGATTGAACCCAGGGCCTTCACACTGAGCTACATCTCTAGTCCTTTTTATTTTTTAGTTTGAGATAAAGTCTTTGTCATTGTTGTTGTTTTGAGACAGTGTTTCATTGTGTAGTTCAGATGGGCCTTGAACTTACCATGTAGCCCAGGCTGGCCTCTGATTCGTGGTGATCCTCCTGCCTCAGCCTCCCGAGTGCTAGGATTACAGGGTTTTCCTTGAGTGTATTGTAGTAGGCTTATTATTGTGGTCAATTTGAGCAGGAGCGCCCAGCTGGACTGAGTCAGTGCAGTTCTGGGTGTAGAGGATCCACCTGAGGATTGTTGCTGGTGCAATATAAAGGAGAACGAGAGCAGAAGATGGTGGCTGGCTGTTTCTCAGGAGAAGCTCTGCTGCAGCTGGTTCTCCTTTAGGGGACTTGGCTGTTCTTGCCGAAGAAGGAGCTCGGGGCCTTGCTGTCGTTGGGGATGGCTGCTGTTGCTTTGGGGAAGCTCTGGTCTTCATCTCTGCTGTGAGCATCGTGTCCTGGTTCCAGTAAAGATTTCTTCAGCCATCATCTGCAGACACGGACGTACATGGGACAGTGCTGTGGGCTCGCAGCCCTTGATTGGATCTTTTGGGTCCCCAGTGCCTAATTTGGCATTCTTCCTGCCTTTGGCTTATGGGTGAATGTTGTAAATTGTAAATGTCCTGCATTAAATCTGCTCTCTTGAAAACCATTGGCTCTAGAAAGGTAACTAATACATGCATATAGTACTTTGTGTTTGTTGCAGTGCTGGGAATCCAACACGCTAGGCAAGTGCTCCACCCCGAGCCACGCCCCCAGCCCTGGAGTTTCTGTTCTAAAGAGACATTAATCCCACAAACAAACAAAAAAAGGAACACAGTGATGTCAGTTTGGGACAAATGCTATGGATACGACAGGATAGTAGCCAGCAGACAGGGCTTCTCGGGAGCCCCTTGGGAGGGGACATTTGTGAAGGGCTGTCTCTCCCTTTCTTCTCAGTGGCTCCCTGGGATCCGTGCCCTGGGGCTTCGTTTGTGGGTCTGTGCTGATATAAGCACCCTGATACCCATCTCTGTACTGCTCGTGCAAGAGTCTGACTCACGAGCGTACCAGAGCCCCGTCTCCTGTCTCTTCTGCTTTCTCACCTGTCGGCAGCCCTCGGAACCGCAGCGCCTGGCACCCAGCAGGCATTCAGTGGATGATGGCTGGGTGGTGTACGGGTGCCGACTGGGTTTGGGCTGCTCTGAACTCAGCGTAAGAGGATGAATGGGATGCAGAGGATCCCGGGAGGTACCAGTAAGGCAAGGAGGAAGCGATACTGGGAGGAGGAGAAAGAAGGCAGTTTATTGTTAATGAGGGTGAAGAAACGGGTTAGAACTATGGGCTGCCTGGGCTCCATTCTACCGCGGATCACTGGGAGCTGATGAAAGGGATGCCTTCAAATTGTCCCACCCAAGGGGCGTGGAGGTGTTTCTCTGCCAAGGCCTCTGTCATTGTCTGAGGCCATTCTGGAGAAGGGTGTTACGCCCTGCTTGTGGATGCTTCGCGAGTGGGGGACACCAGACCTGTCCCACGGATAGGGGCCTGAGTGGAATGGCTGGTTGTGGGACACGCACCCTCAAAATGCCTTCCCATTTTTCCACATGGACTGCCCACTTTACATGAAAACATCCAACTTTAAAAGAAATTTGTGAGCCAGGCCTGGTTGCTGTATGCCTGTAATCCCAAAATGCTGGGAGGCTGAGGCAGGAGGATCACAGGTTCGAGCCCAGCCTGGACAACTTAGTGACTACGTGTGTGTGTGTGTGTGTGTGTGTGTGTGTGTATGTATTTGGCAGTATCAGGGATAAAGATAAAACCCAAGGCCTTGAGCATGTTAGACAACTGCTCTACCACTGAGCCACAGTCCCAAACCCCAGGAGGGCTAGTCTTTGAGTGTGTGAGTATTCTGTTCCTTTTTATTGCCGAGTGTTATTCCATTGCAAGATAAAATTTTGCTTGTTATCTGACACCCTGTTTTGTTTGAGATGGGGTCTTACTGTATTTCCCAGAGTGGTCTGGAACTTCTAGGCTCAAGCAATCTTCCTGTATCAGCCTTCTGAGTAGCTGGGACTACAGGTGTATGCCACCTCACCTGGCTTTGTACCCCTGATGGTGGACTTCTGGAGAGTGATTTTGGAAGAGGGTAGAGTCTGGGTCCTAATTAAATACAGGGTGGGTTCAGTGTAGCCTCAGAGGGTCCCTTCCACTGCAGTCTGAAGGTGAGAGGTCAGACCTCCAGGCTGGTGGGTAGGACAGGAAGAGGTCGGGTGGATGAGCAGGCAGGCAGCAGAGTCACATGGCTGATGTGCTATTAGCAGACCTGAGTCTGGAGGAGATAGAGGCACAGGCAAGGCTTTCATGGGGCATCTGCTCCCAGAAAGGAGTCACAGCTCTGACAAAGGGCAGCTTGGGCCAGCATTTTCCAAACAAAGGGTAAGGGGTAGCTGAGAAAGGGAAAGTTCCTGCCAAAAGAGTCCGTGCAGGTCCTCCCGCACACGAGGCATTCGGACTGGCAGAGGGAGTGTCTGGTCAGTGTCTGACCTCCTGCTGCAGCTCGTCCCTCAGCGTGGACTCCTTGGCGGAGACTGCCCCTGGCTTGCCTCCCAGGCGGCATAGGACGGAAGTAGGATGTGTTTGTAGCTATCATATTTTTAACTTCAGGTTGCGTGGCAGCCCTGGGTCCCCAATTATGTTCTTGTTTGGTTTTGCTCTGAAAGCAGGGGAAAAAAAAAAAAGAAAGAAAGAAAGAAAAAAGAATTGTCCCCGCAGGGCCCTATTCCCAGCATTTGATCATTGTATTCCCTCTTGGGTGGCCCCTGACTGTCTCAGTGCCACAAGGGGTGCACACAGGTGATGTCAGTGGGCCTGTGCGGAAGTTGAGGCCTAGAGTGATCCAATCTGGAGGCCAGAGCGAGGCATTGAGGCAGGAAGCACAGTATGTTGGAGGACGTTGGCCAGTGGAGGCCCCAAGTTGAGACCTGCAGGTACAGGGGTGGCACTCAGGAGGTCAGCTCCTGCTTTAGGCCTTGTTCCCTTGATAAGAGAAACATCCAGTAATGTCCTCCACTTGATGACAAGGACTCAAGGATGGAGGAGAGGAGAGATAAGGGAGTTAATCAGTTAACAGCTATGTCCAGAACAACAAAACCACATTCCCAATGTGTGTTAAAGGCTTAACGGGGTGCAGCGGCCCATGGCTGTAATCCCAGCACTCAGGAGGCTGAGGCAGGGCAATCACCTCAAATTCAAGACCAGCTACATAGTGAGTTCAAGGCCGGCTTGAACTACATAGTGAGACCCTGTCTCAAAATCAACAACCACAACAGATTGAAACCTTCAGTCAAGTTCTATGGCCACCCTTTAGATGTCACTGTATCCTACTTACTACCCCAACTGACCCTGAAGCAATCAGTACTTCTTACTGACTGCCTTCCTACCCTGAGCTTTCCTGGCTTCCATTTTCCTCCTCCTCCTCTTATCTGTAGCTATGTAGGTTCAATCCAAACAATCCACCGGGATGGAGATTTAGCTCGGTGGTTAGACTGCTTGCCTTGGAAGCATAAGGCCCCGAGTTCAATCCCTGGCACCAAAACCCGCCCCCGCAAAAAGCAAAAAAACAAAAACCAAACAATCCACACCTGCCCTCCCCACATTTTAAAATGTTCTTAGTTCCACGCTCAGCAGACAGACTTCCAACGCTCTCTATCCCTACTTCTGGAAGTCGCTGGAATGTGTCCCAGGACCTGGCCCTTTTTCTGGCTAACACCTGTAAAGCCTCAATAAACCCTTTTATTTCAGAGATTCCCCAGCCTCGAGTTTTGGTTTGATACAATCCCCTGTAAGATCCTACAGGTGGGTTCCCGCACAGGCAGGTGATGATGCCAAGGCAACACTTCACCGAACCTCTCAGACTGGATGTCCCCAGTTCCTTCATGCCCGTGCTTTGGACCCCCCCACCCCCACCCCAGCTGTCCAGGATGCCTCTGTAGACTAGACCTCCCGACAGCTAGGAGAGTGTGGAAGAGGGAGGCGCTGCCTGGAGAAAGCTGGGTTAACTCTCAGTGTAGGGCTTTTCCTCTTTCTTCCTCCCTCCCTTCCCTCCCTTCTCTTCTCAAAAATCCGGGGTCCGTCTCCCATCCGCTACACCCCCAGGGCTGCTTTCTTCCAGGAGCCCAATCCGCCCCCTGCCACCCTCTGCCCCAGGAAGAGGGGTTCCCTAGGGTCCTAGAAGAGCTCTGGGGTCCGGGAGAGATGGAGTCCCCCATACATCCCAAGCGGCCCGGCCTCCACAGTCGCCAGGGCCGGGACAAGGACCAGAGGACCGGAGCGGCTGGATTGGCCGGTGGGCCGGAGGCGCGGCGGTCCCGCCCCCTGGTTGCCAGGTCCCAGCCTATCCGCGTCCAGGCGGGCCTTGGTTTCCAGGTGGTTGAGGGTGGGGGTCGGAGCAGGTGCAGGCGAGCGTGCGGAGGAAGCTGGGGGTCCCAAAGGGATCGCCCCTGCAGGCCTTCATCTTGGGTCTCTGGGCTCGAGAGCAGCCTTGGAAACCGGCCTCTGCCCCACTCTCCCCTGACCGCGGCGAGGCCGCCCCTCGCTCCGGCGCGCGCTCTCCCGGGCCCCTCCGCGCGTTCGCGGGTCCGGATCGAGCGCGCGCCCGGGCTCCCCCGCCCGCGGCAGAGGGGCGGGGCCGGCCGGGCTCCCCCGGCGCCGCGGTCTGCAGCCCCCTCCCCTCGCCTTCTCGCCGCTTCGGGCCGCGGCGGCGCTCAGGCCGGGCCCCACCCAAGACCCAGCGCGGAGCGGCGGGAGGCCGGAGCCAGAGGTGCGCGCGGTGTGAGCAGGTGGCGTCGCCGGGCGCGGGCCGGGGCCCAGCTGGGGGAGGGGTCGAGCCCGGGACGCGGCTCTTTGTCTCCCGGAGCTGGATCGCGGGCAGTCGGGCCGCTCTCCCTCCCGGCAGGTGTTGGCATCCTCGGGGAGGCTGGGGAGGGCGCGCGCTCCGGTCCTGGGCGAGGAGAGCCCGAGTTGCCCGCGGGTCACCGAGGTCCCCGCGATGGGCGAGGGGTAGGGGCGTGGATGTCGGTCTGAAACAGAACTAAAGCGGGGGTAGGGGCGGACAAGGCCTCTCGGCTTGGGGGAAGGCGGTGGGGGTGGGACTTGAGGACATCAGCAGCATCTGGGCTGCTGAGTGGGTGTGGGTGATGCGAGGGAAGCGGATTCAGGCATCCACGGCTGGCGATGCTGGGGGAAGAAGCAGCGAGGTGCCAGGATCCAGAGCCCAGTAGGCACCATCGCGGTCCCGGATCTGGGTGCTGATCTGTCGGTATCCTCCTCAGCTGCGGGATGGACAAAAGGGACAAGGCAAAGGCAGGGGCCGCCGCGCGGACGCCGGCTTCTCGCCCTCCCGGCCTCCCCACCCCTAGGCCCCCCGGGTCTCCTCGACCCCCTCCTCCAGTAACCGCCGCAGCCCTTCGAGTTCTGGGAGCGGCGGGAACTACGGGGCGAAGACCCCTGGCCGAACGAGGTGGGGGCGTTGGCGGTGCTGAGGCTGCTGCCCGAGGGCCACCAGTGCGGAGCGCTGGCGCAGGTCCCCGGAGCCCAGGTACCCAGCCTCCTTCCTCAGTCCCACCCCATCTTCCCACACCACCTTCCCTTCCGAGACACCCCTCCTTTCCAGGGCACTGTTGATTCCATCTCCTTCCTGCAGCCTCTAGGGCCCCAGCGGCTGGGAGAGGGGAGCGGCCCCCTGCCAAGACCCCGGGCCAGGCCTCTGCCCCTAGCCCGGCGCGTACCAGCGGGACCACCAGGTAAGGAAAGCGCTGCCTCTCTCAGCTGAACATCACGGTCTGGAATCTTAGTGTCTCGCGTGAGTTGGGGGCTCGGGAGCACTTGACCATCACTGGCTGCGAACTGGGTGAAAGATATTATTGGCCCTCAGAGAGAGTGTGCGGCCCATTTTACAGGTGGTAAAATGGTACAGTGTAGATCTGGGAGGTCCAACATGGAGCTGGTCCCTCCTGCCCCCAGGTCAGGCCCTGTTAGCCAGAAGGGACTACGGACCCCTGCTGAGGAGCCTGTGGCCAAAGGAAAAGCCCCAGAGGCGCCCAAAAAGAGTGTCCTGAGCTCCGGAGTACGAAGAGGTGTGTGGCCTGGGGAGGAGGGGGCTCCTAGGCACGAGGTGGACCTCCCCAGAGGTATCGAGACCCTTTGGGCCTTTTGCTTTGTCTCCAGACTCTTCAGGGCCCACCTCGGGGGCCCCCTCTCCGGCTGCCGCCCGTCGGACCAGGGCCGCAGGCGCAGAGGTGGGACTCGCCCGACCAGCCCCGAGTGCCCGGCCGCGGCCTCTGATGGAGGTGCCCAGGAAATCAGGGAGCAACGCCGCAGAGCACAGGAATGCTGCAGACTCGAGTCCCGCAGCCAGGAGGCAACCCAGTGCCGCTGGGCTCCCCCAGAAGCCGGCCTCGCGTCCCCTGGGTTCCAGCGCTACCCCTCTGTCCTCCCCAGCCCGTTCTGGGGCCGCGCTTCGTGGAACACCCCGGGCTCCTGCGCAGACGTCGCAGCCCAAGTCCAAAGGGCTGCAGGCTCTGCGCCCCCGACAGGCCGCATCTCCGAGGAAGGAGGCGGCCTCAGCTCAGGGCCGGTTTTCCTCTTCTTTGGCCACACCCCCTCCACCTGGTCCCACAGCACAGCAGGCATCGCCTCCGCACGTCTCTGGGGCGCCCCTGCTGGCCACACTCCTTCCCTCGCCACCGACCACACCTCCTCCACCTGCCACGCTTCATCTCCAGCCCCCTCCCTCTCCACAGGCCCCGCCCTCCCCGCAGGCCCCTCCCCTCCCGCGAGTCCCCTCCCCTCCACTAGCCCTGCAGAACCTCCCTTCCCCGCCGGCCACGCCCCCTTTGCAAGCTCCACCCACACGACCCGGCCGGTCCTTTCCGGAAGAGGCGTCCCTCCCTCCGCCGTCCGAGGCTGCACCCTCTCCATCACTTTCATCCCATCTGCAGAATGTGCTCCCCATCCAGGCTTCTTCGGCTCTGCCACCTCTTCCGACTTCCTTGGCCACACCTTCGTCCACTCTACCTTCAGCCCCGTCCAGTCTACAAACCCCTCTTTCTCCACCGGTATCTCCGCGGAATCTGCGGTCTCCCATGTCCACGCCCATTCCGCCGGCTCTTTCCACTCTGACCACGCCTCCTCCGCGCACCAGTCCCTCCCTGTCTCCGTCCCCTCTTCAGGCCACGCCCTCCAACATGGCCACGCCCCCATCGCAAGACCTTCCTCTGGCCACATCCCCTGTGCAGGGTCCTCCTCTGGCCCCTCCCTCTCTTCCGGACTCTCCGCCTCTGCAGACCCCGCCCTCTTCACTGGCCACGCCCCCTCCGTGCGCCCCAAGTTCTCTAACCGCACCACCCATACGGGGCCCACCTGCTTTGGCCTCACCGCCCGTGCAGGCCACCCCTCCTTTGGCCTTGTCCCCTCTGCAGGCCCCAGTTTCTGTGGGCTCATCTCCTCTGCAGGCCACGCCTTCTTTCCCTGTCACGTATCCTTTGCCTCTTCTCTCTCCCCCTGCCTCACCCCCTCTGCAGACTCTTCTCTCTCCTCCGGCCTCACCGCCTCTGCCAGCCTCTCTGTCTCCCTGTGCCTCACGTCCCCGGTCTCCTTTGGCCACTTGTCCTCCACAGGCCCCACCTTCTCTAGACTCGCCTCCTCCCTCTCCCCTGGCCACTCTCCCCCCACAGGCCCTGCCTTCCCTGTCCTTGCCCCTCCTTCAGGACTCTCTCTCT